>LUCH01002931.1:74588-87401 GCA_013368495.1 Paragonimus heterotremus
TATCATCAGTGTGACACATAGTCGGACCATAAACACTAACGCCTTACTACGCCTTACTACGCCTTACTACCCAGATAGGAACCGGCCAACCAAACGAAACGACCGGGTAATTAAAAGGTGGTTGAATGCGAAAGGAGTCGAAAAAGAATCAGCTCCCTGTTGTTGGCCTACAATGTGTTTGCGCAGGCAAATATAGGTAGAGCACCATCTCACTATATGCAATGCACAAGCCCCTTGTTGTGAAGACACCGCATTTTCGCCACATTCGTAGCTCACCTAAGAAGAACTCAGGAAATAGGTTAGTAAGTGAAAATATGAAAGTGGTTCAAGCCAGGGCCGAGAAGCAAAACTTCAATTAAATGAAAGACAAACGACAGGGTTTTCCCAATGGCTCGAGGATCATAAATGTAGAAAGATATCACAATATAGAAAAGAATTCAGAACCAGAAAGTCTGCTATTGAAATAGAAAAGACTATACAGTGATTGAAAGATGTGGGACGGTTTACATCGTGCGCAACAATACGAAGGAACGACGAGTGCGCGATTTCCAGCTAAGTTGGTACGAACCGCTGGAGGAAACTACCCAACAGAAGTCAATGAGAGAATAGGTCATAGGGAGATCAAAAAATTTGCCAACATGGAGGTAATCGAAGAGACTTTTAGAAGGAAGTGTAATGGATGATGTGTGATAACGGTTAGCAGAACTGTGGCCGAAGGTTATTCCCCTGGTTCGTACGGACTAAATGTAATATCATTGCCGGAACTGGAGTACCATTTACTATCCCAGTGTTATTGTCCATATGGATTTGCTTAATGATTACGCCATGAATCAGGGATTCTTTCTATGGGTCACTGGGGAGGATGAAGTCGAATCTCGAGGTCAAGTGAAGGTGTGATCGTACTGAGGTCTAGGACAGAACAAACCCTACTCTACTGTATTCGAGTAAACGGTCGTCTTTGTACCGTCAGACTTAATGAGTTAGTCAGGGTCGGTCAGCGAAGACTAGAAAAGTGTTTGTCAAATCTACACAAGTTTCAGCAGACAAATGGACCGGATGTCATCGAGAATGCTTTTTGCTACATCCCCTTTGGTTTTTTGAAACAGACTAAATGTGTCAGCATAAATGTGCCTGCCGATGACATGAACGCACAACTTGTCTTCTTAGTCCAGAGGAAAAGAGGTTCGGTGGTATGGTGCGATGTACATTTAAAAGTCACCAGACGTTTCCATTGTGAGCATCTCACAGACTCAATATATCGAGTTGCGTCTTTCAGTACAAACGACGACAATATGGCACGTGGGTGTCACGCTCTGTGACCCAACCATAGACGCAAAATGCACGTGTCGCATTTAACTATCAGTGGCGCAACTCCGTTAAACACTGTCGCTCATTTCTGACCAACTAGCTTGACTCAGATCAGGTCGTTGTTCATGCCGGCTTTGTTTTGTCTTTTGCTCGCAAGCACAAAAGTACTGAGTTGGAAACTGAGCGACGAGAATAGCCGAAACGCCAATCGAACAGCCCTGACAGTTAACCTTCACGGATCGTAACAATGGAATGACTCAAACGACCACTGGGCAAAAATCCCAACAGTTATGCGAACATCTTGTAAGGAGGGATATTACAAAGCAGCACTACAGATACGACAGAAGTGGATTTCTGATGATTCAGCAGACGGCAATGCATCACACGAAGACAACCCTGTGCAACCAAAACCTGGAAGAAAATCGATCATACTGCCGTCAGTTAACGGTGGTGTCATTCCATTAAAGATTGTCGTGCACTCTAGAGTAACCTTGACGGTCCGGACAATGTATTTTCTTGCCTTAACCTTGTTTTACCTTTTGCTCAGAGAGAAACAGCTGGAAAATATAGTATTCAGTTCGAAAGTGAGCGGGAAGGATACAGAAAAGCGTCGATCAGTCGGCGCTGATAGACATGCTATTAGAGTTACGACGGTGGAACAGTCCAAACAAACACTGCGCCGAAACCTAAACAACCGCATGAACCTATATTGAAAAGGTTTCTTTAAAAAGGACATTACACACATGACAGCAGTGAAGTTCCGCCAATTCGAACATATGCAGACTGATCTCCATGAATCCGAATGCGACAAACACCGTTGTGAACTGAAATACAAACTCACTAAGAGTCTATGTAAGGATCGCAACGCCTTTTGTCAATGAGGCTGTATGTAAAGAATGTGGCCTACTGGATTACAGCTTGTTGTGGCGATATGATAGAGAGGTCGAACAGTTTGAGCAACAGTTCATCTAGCGTGGTCCAGTTCCATCAACTGTGGACGATGGGGACAACTTGTTTTAGTATGACACTCCCGACGATCACCAGACAGAAACTTATATGGCTCTACAGGTTAAATTATTGAAACACAATAAAGCTCTGAATCCGGGCCTCCATTTTGCCCCTTTTAAATATGGTGGTGAGCTGCTCACATTCTTTCTTTCCAAATGGGACATTGAAGGGGAGCCTAGAGATTGGGACGAATCAGTAAAAAGGAGCCAGAATGTCACATGACAACCGCAAACACATTAGTTTTTCCCTACCGCATTTAAAGTGCCTACGAGTTTAATAATGCGGCGGGTTCTGAAACACAGGGAGAATAAAATACGACAGCAGATAAGTTTCCGGCCTGATACCGGGTGTGTTGATCATATCTTCACCTGGCGGCAGACACAGAGGTATCACCATTCCTATTCCCAGTCAACAATTGACATTTTTGGACCTAAAGGCTATTTTTGATTAAGCTGCTCAGCATGCGCCTTGTGACTGTTTCCATCGAGCAGGAGTTTCGGTTACAATTAGTGTGCTCAAGTCCCTATGTACTCGTACCAAATGTCGAAAGCATAATTATGGGTAACTATCTTGAACGTTCCACACTTCAAATGGTGGTCCAAAATGGTGAGTGATCTAGTAATTTCTTTTCATCTGTACGACGGATGATGCTATGGAAGGAACATTCGGAGGTTGAAGATACCGAGAAGGAGTTTCTTTTAGGTAGTAAAATGACTGAAACTAAACTTGTGGACAACTTCGCGTTCGTCAGGTCTGATGCAGGCTTGCTGACCAGGATGAATCGATCAAATGATGCGGCTAGTCTGTATAATGTGTACCTTGAATCTTCATTATAAATTGATGTAGCATGGTCGAGTTGGCTTAAATCCCAACTTCGTTGTTGCAGATGGGTCGCTTCACCTAGGTTGTATGATCTCATCAGCTTGAAATACTTATAACAAGGTGCCCACGATAATAGCAAGGGAGCACAGTGCGTTTGCTAATATTCGTCGTTTGTAGCGTCACAGACGTCCGGTTGTTGACTGAGGGAGAGTGGGTTACGAGTATGGACACTCAGTGTTGCTACATGAATGAGAAGCTAAATCCATTCGTCCGGAGAATGCATATAACCCCTATAGTTTGGCAGCCAAGGTCTCCGTCAGTTAGCCAGATTGTGTGATGCGACAGTCCGCAGGCGCGAGTTTGGGAACCGTACAGGTACCTGAACAACAACCAAGGTAAAAAAAATGCAGCTTACCTTAGTTGGGACATGTACTCCGTATACTGACGGATCGCCCGTAGCACAACACTGTTCAATACGACTATTGACGACTGAAAAAAAACATCACAATAGATTAAACCAGCCTTGAACACTCCGCTGGAAACGGTTGGTAGGTACCACCTGCCGGGTTGGAGTGTTCACGACCGTCCATGCAGCCGGGTGGACACGCTCTCGGTCATGGCAGTGTGTCGCAATTAGCGACGAGCACGTACCTCTGAGGTTGTTGACTTTTTTTTCTGGATGAATTATTTTTGTTTAGTCGTTCGTTATACGGCAGCAACTATCCTGACAACCGGCTGCTTCGTGGGTTGCTTTAGAAATCAATGGCGGCTGGAACCATGATACTCACAGATACCGTGGTGGTGAATTTCCATATGGTATGTGACAGCTGCCGTAGTAAACGAATCCTTGCCGTTAGCAACCCATGGACAAAACGATGGTTCATACCTGTCCAAAACTGACGGCTGCACGTGCACGCATTCGACAGATTCGTACTTCAGCAAACGACCAATGGTATCGTTACAAAAAAAATAACTTCACCTACACCATGAGTACACTTCGGACCAACTTGAAAATCATCTAAGTTAACTTTTAGCCACTGAACAATAGGGAATTTTGATACATAGTTCGATATCATGGTGTTGCAAGATTGAATTGATTTACACCGATTTTTCTCAGGCTTGTATTGTACTGTACGACAGTGTATTGATAGGAACATCCGGTTTTTTCCGAGACATTCCAAAAAATGGCCGTAAGGAACTGATAGATGAGTAGTGAGTTCAACATACTAAACAACTTGCGTTCTGTATGTTGAATGTGTGCCTCTAGTTATATCTACCACCTGCGGTACTAAAGGAAACATTTTATTCAGTCTGTATGTTTGCGAATTATTGTCTCAAACGTATTCTTTGGGGTGCCAGAACAACTGGATATCGACAGCTGCGATCAATTGTTAGTGATGTTCAATTTGAACTAAAGATCCATCTGTCGTTGACTGGCTGGCGGACCATCACAACCACCGCTCAGTACATTACAAAAGGTCAGTAGAGAAAGTAACCCGAGTTCCTTTTATTCAGTTGTGATCACCGAAAATCAAGATACCCCTTATGGTTTATGCTAGCTTGTGGACAGTGCAATCAGTCCTGGTTTCCATACATGTACGTCTAATACGACGCAATAATGGATTGTCATAACGATCTGCTTTTGTTCACTACTTACCAAAACGAGCTATAAAACCCAAGAACTTTAGGATACCTAATCAAGTATGTAATAGAAACTTAACAAGAAAATGTGGCAACTCTCAACATGTTCACTTCAAGTGCAATATTTCGGGGCCGTAATTATGCAGAAACATTAGAGGTCGGCTGTGTCCAATGTGTGCAAATTTGGAGATCTGCCAATTACTAACAGTAAACAATAATGGTGTTTTATAAAATGCAGCCCCGTTTGTGAGCAACATAGCCCGATTGAAACGCGTAGAAACTAAAATGCAAGTCTCAAAGCCAGGAAAACCGTGATCTGGAAGCAACTATTGGAAACGTGCACATGAACTATGCAAGACGTATCACCAAGAAGAATGTCGCAACACTGCTGTCAAGGATGAGGATAGACGCCAGTCATGCAAATGTTTGCGTTCATTGTGTATAGTCAAATACCTTGTAATAGATGTCCGGTAATAAACAAGTTTCCAGACTACAAACCATTTGTGTTCGAAACAGTACAGTCCAATTCGTATAGAAAGGGTTTACGACCGGAGGGAAATGCATACCTTGTGCAAACATTTGAAGAAATACCATATGTTCAGGTTCTACATGCAAGGTGCCTGAATGTAAAAAGAGTTGAATCTTTCCTATATACTATTATGAATACGACAACTGAGTGGTAAAATACCTAAGTTACGTGGTTCAGTGGTCCTTGCTCCTTTTGGGTAAGCGTGTTCGTGAAACCGCACAGTTGAGAGACCACTAGTCTTAAGAGAGCCAAGACTGCTCGAATTCTACATTAACAATGCATATCAGAAGTGGTTTTCACAGGTAATAATTAGTTTCAACGGTTAACTAGTGGAATGTGAAACTGGAATGCATTTTGAAAGTAATAATTTTAAAGTTTAAAGCAATTCGTTCCCTTCAGAAGTTTGAACAAAACCGTTAGAACACGAAAACTGGCAGATGCAAGCATTTCGTATTGACTGATCAGCACCAAATTTAGAATAACAACGAACGGTTTTTTTATATCGAACAGTTAGGGGTGGGTGAGATGGTTAGTCGATTGATGGGTTTGGAAAAGTCACAAAATCCAGGGCAGAGTCAAGCTCACGAACAACTGTTTCTGAACACGCAGGGTCGGCTTCAGTCGATTGATTGCGAAAACCTCAACAATCAATCGACTGAAGCCAACCCTGTGTGTTCAGAAACAGTTGTTCGTGAGCTTGACTCTGCCCTGGATTTTGTGACTTTTCCAAACCCATCAATCGACTAACCATCTCACCCATCCCTAACTGTTCGATATAAAAAAAAACCGCTCGTCGTTATTCTAAATTTGGTGCTGATCAGTCAATACGAAATGCTTGCATCTATCAGTTTTCGTGTTCTAACGGTTTTGTTGAAATTTTAAAGTTGACGAAAATGCAGATGCTCTAGCTCATGAAGCCAAAATCTGTGAAGATTTGATGAGCCAAGAAGGAATTTAACCCCAGTGTTATACCCACAAGACGGACATCCTAATTCGTATTAATAAGCATAGAACGATACTGGTAAGCAACGGAAATTCACTCTACTGTAAAGTCTGGTCGGAACAGGTAAAGGCGTCCAGTGCTATCCAGATGTTTGGTAACGCACTGATGCTGCTGTATTTACACAGTTAAAACAGGGTGCAAGATTACTTGAGTGATACTGAAATATGTTAAGTGAGGATAAGGGAGATGTTCATTCGCAAAAGTGCAACATAACAGAACCAAGCAGGCCAAGGAAGAATAACCAGACAACGCACCTGTTTCGTTTTGCCCGTGAAAATGAGACCGATGACAGCAACCACAAGAAGGGGAATCCAAAACGTTGTCCAAGAAAATGATTTATTGACCACATAAAACAGACGGGTTCTGTGATGAACGAGAACAAAAATCGGTTAACTGTGAAACAAAAGGAAAACACTAGTGCTTCAATGTGGCTGCCGCTACCTGTGAACTAAGGAGTTGAGTACATAGAAAGTATCACTACTGGTGATGAAATACCATTGTACCACATCCAGATGTGTTATTTACAATTGGCGTAGACTATGTGCTTTCGACATTATCTTCGATCTCAGTTAGTCAGAAGTTCTTCCGAGCACTATAAGTGTGGGACCAGGATGTGGCATACAGACAATAAAGTATTGATGGAACCTACACTTCTGCAATAAAGACAGTCAGAATTTAAACCAACAGTCTTCAGTAAATCAACGTCAATGCTTATCGGTAGCGTTGGTGGATTCCAACGTGAACTGATCGAAAAATTCTGCTTGAGCAGTCAATCAGCTGGATCATTTGGTGGATTCCATATGACACAGTTGGTTGGGTGGGTAACTAGGTCCCAATGTGAAATTTCTGAGCTTCCGGTGTGGCTTCTTAGTTCAGCTGGTAGAGCATTTGCCGGGTTTGGGCATGTCCTTTCTGTCGCTGGTTCGAATCCAGCCGAAGTCCAGATTTTTCGCAACTGGGTCTCTTCTAAATACACTACATAACTAGTACACTGCTTAGAGTGTGGCTACTGTTACCAGATCCCTGAAGCTTAGATTGCACATTTTGTATCCTTATACAACGCACTGTCTAAACCGATGAATCATATAGGACAGAACCACCAACAGAGGAGATTCTTCAGAGAGAATGCTCAATAGCCGTTCATCAAACGATCTTGCTCAAAACTGGTTGCCGATGGGACTGCCACTTGGTTGTCAAAAGTTCCCTAGGGACGATTCTCGGCTGTTGCAGCAGCGGCAACCAACGTACCACAAATGTTTTGCCAATGACTGTTGTATTCTAGTTTCTATGGGGTCTTAGAAAATAGGTAACGCCAGGGAACAGAATAGGGGGTAAGGGAAAGAGAGAAAAACCGACTGAGTAAAAATTTCCAACTATCCTTGAACTTGTTACATCGACTATCTACGCCGGACATGCGCGTATATCAGTGCATTTCGCTCTCTGCTCTCTCTAACGTTTTCGTCTAGGAAAAACTTTAGGAAGCGGGGTAGACAAGTCGAACACCTCACTTAGTTTCTTGGATAGAGAAGAGTAAAAATGTTGCAATGTCGGACTGGTTAGTGAGCGACACAGATGAGGAAACAGTTAAGCAGTTCCGTTTAGCCTTAATAAACCCTCTGCGCCAGATTGAATATTGCGCGCAATTTCATCGCCAACCGCATAAGAATGGTGTGCAAATGGTCACTGCTGTTCTTCTACGGCATTTTGCTGAACGAAATTTCGCAGATCACATTCAAGCTGAGTTCGAAGGGCAAATAGTTCAGGCAGTAGATGGTCGTTGAGATTCAAACACAAGAGACAACTTTTCCTTTATACCCTAGCCAGCTTATCAATGGTCATCAGAATGACCACATAACTGGGGCCCGTAATCGTAGTGCACAAACGCAATCGGCAGAAAAGTGTGAGTTAGGCCGGACAGTTACTGCGACATAATCGTACCTCGAAAATGACTTGAATCAACATCGGTTATGGTTAACGGGGCACAGATGTCTCAAACCGCCCCACTTCATCACCCAGTTCAACAATTCTAGCTGTCATTAACCACGTAGAATGATGGTCTGCATCAACCATAGTACCCGAGCAATCGTGCAGCACCTGGAAAACAATGGGATTACGGAAAAAAATAACTGTAGTATCAAGGTCGTAGGATATTTTAGGGGTCAAAATTCCCTTCGATTGACCCAGTCGCACTCGCCCCGTGACCCCGTCTAACTGGACAACAGTTTCTCATCAGTAATCATATTGTTTATGTCAACAGTACCACGTTTCTAGCGACTTGATTTGGTTCTGATATCGAGCGTCATCGGTTATGCGTGCGTCACTTAACCTTCGTCGACAGAACGTCCAAAAGTGTTGTTTGAAACCTTTTTATATAGCGAAACGATACGACAATTGAACACAGCGGTGTCATGCCACTTACCCTCTTGCCGGGAGTCGGTCCATTCATCAGGCGGATAGACCACACGACACGACAACACGCTGCGAACTTCGGCTACCTTTTGACATTATTGCCAACGGAGCACCACAGACCACTGCTAACTCTGCAATATGACAAACGCATTCTAGATTACTTCCAGCCCACCAGTTGGTGCAGGCACACAGTGTGGCCACTCAACGCTAGCAAAGGGTATATTAATAGTAGGGACTTCAGCGCACAGTTTCACTCCGATGGCAAGGGATGATGTAGGGAAGGAACGACTCCCATAAGTGTTCCAACAAATATGGAACAGATCATGTGCCATCGACACAATCTTATCCGAAATAAGCTACCTCTTTGTGGGTCTAACTATCACAGAGTGCTAATGAGTAGTAGGGGATTTTGATTTTCACATCAATTGAACATCACCCACAATTGATCGCAGCTGTCGCATTCTCATAGACTTTCCAGTTGGCCCCTTTCGAAAAGAAGCAATAGACTCACAAGCGAAAGTGGTTAAGCGTTCACATATGATATTTCGGTCGTGCCTAACCTGAGGTCAATGGCGCAGTGGTAAACACGGTTGCCTCATGAACAGCGTGGCCGTGGTTCTAGTTCAGGCAGTGGCGAGGATATTCACTACTGACGAGACCTAACGAGAGCGAAACTCGGGTCTAGTGCTTCTGCTGTTGGAAAGGGCCTGACCGGAAAGTTTATGGGAATGCGACAGCTGCGATCAAGTGTGGGTGATGTTCGGATTGAAATAAACCAAATCCCCGACTACTCATCAGTAATTGTCATATTTCGCGACTATAAAGGTGAGTTCGATTCGGTGGATCGATCTACACTGTTGGAGTCGCTTAAACGCAGAGGTGTACCGACCAAATATGTGAACATACTGTGGGCATTTCCATTCCCATACTTCGGTTCAGGTTAGGGTTGACGGCGAACTGTCTGACAGTTTCAGCATCAGCAGCGGCTTGCGTCATCATTTTGGTGTCAGTTGTAGCACAAGGAGCGGCGTTCGTCAAGGCTGTCCCCTTTCACCATTTTTGGTTAATTTCGTCGTGGACGAAATAATGGAGGACTATTTGCGTTACTCAAATGATGCCGGTGTGGACCTCCTACCTGGTGGAAGGCTGACTGATTTCGTATATGCTGACGATAAGGTGTTGCTGCTTGACAACTTTCAAGTGGCACAAGCAATGCTGAACAAAATTTCGCGTTCTGCTAAGTACTTCAGAATGCGCTTTGCAGCCTCGAAATGCAAAATACTTCTGCAAGATTGCTGTGATTACGTAGATTTAATATTAGATAATGAGATCATGGAGATTGTTGACCGGTTTGTATACCTGTGAAACCACATCAACGGCGGCGGCGGAGGTATAGGGAATGAAATAGAGACGCGTATTTCTAAGGCTAGGGCGGTGTTTACTAATCTGAAGCACTTATGGCGACAGAGAGGTATCTCTCTGAAACTTAAGGGTCGCGTATGTCAGACAACAATGAGGGCTGTATTACTTTACGGCAGCGAAACATGGCCCCTCAGGGTAGAAGACGTGAACCGTCTTTAGGTATTTGACCACTGATGTTTGCGTTCGATTGCTGGTATCGGGTGGCATCAGCGAGTGAGCAACGAGGAGTTTAGGAATCGGGTGTTTGGCACTGATTGTCAAACGAGTTCTTTTATTCAGTCACTACATTTGCACAGACTTAGATGGTTAGGTCGTGTATTAAAGGTGCCAGCTAGTCGTCTGCCACATCGAGCACTGTTTGCCGACCCTTCGACCGACTGGCGTAAGGTGCGAGGTGGACAGATGATGACCTGGCGTAGACAAATGGAATCGTTCACGAATGGGTTGAGCACTGTAGATCCAGTTCATCTCTCGGACTGGAGCCCTCGCGACTCTCAGAGTCGGTGGTTTAAGACGTTAGGTGAGGTGGCGGCTAATCGAACCTAATGGTATGAATGTTGTCGTTGTTTGTGCGAGTTGTCTGTGAAGTGAGTGTAATTAATGATGCGGGGCAGTGAAAGCCATGAGGAAGCTGTTTTGCTGATGACGCCTCACTTTCACTTACAGCTCGGTTGTTTGTTTGTTTGCTTGCCTTGATGTTGTATGTTTGAATGTAGACGTAGCTATTTTTAGTGACTAGGTCCCCTTCCCTCTCCTTTTTTTCTTCTCTCTTCCTAAACAGGGTTTGTTTCTTCTTTTTCATGGTTATGTGGCAGTTAGGCATCAGTATGAACCACTGATGTATTGCTGTCTATCATGATGATGATGAGATGACTAGACAGTGCGGAAATGCCGGTGATCAATAGAAGGATTAACAAAATAAAGGAAACATTGAAGGCTGTATACACAGGCCTTTGGTTCGTAATTTCGATTGAGATGGCCAGGCGTTAAGTATAGATCAGACAAAAAAAGGAATTTTGATGACACGTAGTGGCCTACTGTTAGCTGACCTGTTTTTGTCGGCAGTTCGAATCTAGCCGAAGTCCAAATTTTTCACAATTGGGCTGCATCTAAATTATGAATTCCTCCGCACTACTTAAAAGTTACAATGTACCTCCGGAAACGATTGGAACGTGCAATAGAGAACCGGCCTAGACAACCGGAAGTCTATCCGCTTGAATAGTGCTTCGAGATCCATGGGTATATGTCACTCACCGGTCACAAAGAAAAAAGAAAATTAGGAGAGTGCCAAATTTTGATAGAAGCAGCAGAAACTCGTACTGCTTGTCGAGAGCTAGTGACCGGTCAGAACCATCAACGGAGAGCTTCGTCAGAGTGGAATTGGATTCGACAATCTTCTCATCGCGATCAACCTCAGCATTCATTTTAACAGTGTCCAATTTCTGCAGTATAACGCGTTTTGGATCTGAAGAACAGGTGGTATAAGCGATAGATTAGAAACTGAATGGAAACAAAAACTGTCGGCTTTCTAAGGAAAATAGCTAGGTTATTTTTATGGTCGATTCTCAGCAGTTATAACGTTCAACATATGGTTGAATACAACCTCAAACGAATAAAAAGAACTGGAAAAAACAGGTGTAAGCATAGTTAGTGGTTAATAGACTGGATGACGGAAATAGTCCAATTCGCCATCGATATGTGATTATACGTGATTGGGGGAAAAGAGATGTGCAGTCAAGCAACTAGTAAAATCTGTTCATTGTTCCCAAGCTGTTTGGGGGCAAAAGAGAAGTCGCCATTTCAGAGCAATTTATAAACAATAATATAAAAAAAACTTACAAATTATCAGCCATTTTTGTGAGAACGAGGACAGTTACACGGATGAAATGAGAAGGAGCAACGGAAAAATAAGGTTCGGAAAAGGAAGTAATTTGAGCACCCGACAGTGTTCATCGCTGGGAAAACTTAGTTGTCCACAAGTTGACATTCCGGCTGCTCAAAAGCAACAGCTAAATAAACGAGGTTGGTGAAGAACCAGCCAGAGAGGACTAACTGTGGGTCACGCGCTGGTATAAGCGATTCAACATAAAACATAGGCGCAACAACTACCAACAAGTGATGGGGCAAAAAACAAGTAAGATTATCGGGAGGCATCAAAAATTTGAAATTCAGGGTCTCATTATCACCTGCATTAATCGTACCCACATGGGGTCATATGACCCGACTGACAATCGTTGGCAAAGAGGGATGCGCTACAGATATCAGTCGTCATGAATTGTACGTACCAGAAAACTTGAACGTTCTTAATAAAAAGCAAACTGCCGTGGTAATGAAGCTGAAAATAAAAAGGGAAATAAGTCTTAATACGATTGCGTTACAAAACCCGACGTGAATTCAAAATATACGTGGCACAAAATAATTAAGTAGGCAGCAAATGCCGCTTGGATGTAACATGTCAAAGATATAACAACAAAATTTCCAACGTCTGCAATCTGATGGTAATTACGAGGTTCGAAAATATAATTGAAATTAAGTAACATTCAGCATGTTATCAGAATTTAAATATGCAACAGCTACATTGGCAAGGTGGTCGAGCTTGTGTTCTGTTTTGATCCGGCGGGCTATGCTAACTAGAACTCCGGTCCTTCCAGGTGCAACCTTGTCAGACAGG
>LUCH01002932.1:0-16993 GCA_013368495.1 Paragonimus heterotremus
TAAGATACAGATTACAACAACAGAAAACGTCAGCTTTCGGGTTTTATACGAGACGTGGTTGTAGCCAGTTTGAACGCAGACAAACTACCTAAGTCAGCAGGTGACACAAACATGGGGCCAAATGGCTAGTACCCATAAGCGTTGTGTGGGAAAACAACGAATGACGAATTTCAGCCTAGGGTCCAGAACTTCAACTTCGCTCTTTCATCAAACACTTTCTGTTTCTCAAAAGGAGGAATCGCACGATAATCTACCCTTTCTAGACACTTTACTCACCAAACGATACAACAGTTCAGTACACTGGTTCGGTGTACCACCAGGCCACCTGAAACGAACAGTATTTTCATTTATCGTCGTTCGCGCGAGTTGCACACAAACAAGGCCCCATACGAGCACTATTTTACGAAGCCCGGAAAATGTGCACTGGTGGATGCTTAAAAATGGAAGAAGTACTGGTAAGGAAGATCGTACTGGCAAACGGACACCCCGAGAAATTTATCTATATCCACTGCAAGCGAAGGCTGACCAAGATTGGTGTGTACAATCCCAACGTGCAAGCATCGTCGACTCTGCCTTTTAAATGTGACCATGTACTTACTGATGTAGGTCGCAAACTGCAGTCTGCTTCAGCTTGCTCATACCCTGCTGCTGAAATGCGTTTGCTACTTTAATCTCGAAACGTTGTTCAGCTTACTCACACTAGTATCTTACCGATGTGCTCCGTCTTCCGTATAATGACCTATAGTGACCTATTATGCTACCTTAGCGTGGTGGTCAGGCTTGTGTGCTGTTTTGATCCGGCGGGTTGTGCTAACTGTGACTTCGGTCGTTACAAGTCCAACCATGTCAGATTGGTCAAAAGGGAGCAGCCAGACAAAAAGCACATGCGTCCGTTGTGAGATGTTCGTTGTGTATGGTGTCAGTGTGCTGTATTTTGGTTCGGTTTGTTATTTTATTTTTTGCTTGACTTCATTCTCTGTATGTGTGATTGGTTTGTCTGTACAGTATTATCTCTGTGTGAGTTTGCCACTTGTCTTGGGTTGTGACTGTCGAACCTGTTCTAGTTGGTTGATGCTGATGCGTGTGTGCGTGGGTGTAACCTGCTGCCTTGCGGTACAGGCTTTTGAGCCAAAGGTTTTGGTTGAGGGCCCTAATCGCCCTCCCTGTTAGGTCTGGACATCCTGGTAATATCCTATGCTCACATAAACGATGATGATACAAAATGAACCGCATGTCATACTGCATCGGCCGTCTCGCCGGATAAACCGGGTCGTCCTATCTGCTACACATGGCAGGGTGGATAGACGAAAATACGCTACTGCCAATCACCCCTCATACTGTCTCCCCAATATTAATCCTCGAGCATATACTACTCACTCAAGTTTCAGTTACCCGAAGACCAATCTGAAACGGACCCGGGGACGCAAGACGCTCTGTGTTGGAGCATGGAATGTGCGCACGCTGCTGGATCGATGCAGGTCCAGAGGACGCCTAGAACGGCTCACTGCACTGATCGCGATGGGACTGCGTCGCTATGGAATCGACGTAGCAGCCTTGAGCGACACAAGGCTTGCGGACCAGGGTAAGTCACGGGAAGCAGGTGCAGGGTACATCTCCTATTGGCTAGGTTGCCCGACAGACGGTGCTTGGGAGCATGGTGTCTGTTTTGCATTCGCTGATCGCATCAACGCTTTGATGATAGGCGAACCGAACGGCATCAGCCCTTGAATGCTGTCTACGCGCCTGCGACTCGGTCGAGGTAAGTGTGCTACATTTATAAGTGTTTACGGTCCAACTATGTGTCACACTGATGATACAAAGAACCAGTTCTATGATCAACTGTCTGCCACAATCCGGTCGGTGCCGGTAACTGATAGACTGTTTGTTTTGGGTGACTTGAACGCCCGAGTCGGGCACGACTCAGTAGCTTGGCCGGAAGTCCTCAGACCCTACGGCATTGGTTCAATGAACGAGAACGGTGATCGTCTGCCCCACCTGTGTGCTACTCACGAGCTGGCTATCACGAACACTCGATTCCAGCTGGATGCGAGCAACACCACGACGTGGACCCATCCACGAAGCGGTCATCACCACTTGTTTGACTGCGTGATTGTGCAACAGCGCGACATTCACTTGAGTGATGCGCGGCGCTGAATGTAGTGCCGATCATAGACTGGTCAGGACTAAATTATTTACCCATGCACGCAAGTCTGTTTATTGTAGATCTTCCGGACAACGGCAGAAGTTGAATATCAAACAATTGGAGGACTGCGAGACGAAGACTGCATTTCGATGTGCAGTTGCCGCTCGTCTGCACACCGTTCTTGTACACACTACCTCTGAGTGTATGTGGCAGTTAATCAAGGAACGGCTCACGACGACAGCCACCGAGACGATTGTTGTCAATCACCAGAAACGTCCAGACTGGTTCGACGACAACAATGCGGTTATCGCCGAATTGGTACGAGAGAAGAATGCCGTGTTTGCTGCTTCCACAGTGGATCCGGGCAATGAAGCGAAGAAGACGATGTTCCGAATTATCCGCGGTCAACTGGCAGAGCGTGTTTGCGGAATCAAGGACAATTAATGGAAGAAGCAGGGCGAGCGGATGCAGGACTTCGCAGATCGTCGACAGCATAAGGAGTTCTACGACTCGCTCAGAGCGATATTTGACCCATCTATCCAGTCTACTAAAGCACTGGTACATGTGGACACCGGCTGTCCGTGCATTCAGCTAGAGGACATCATGACAGTCTGGTGCAAACACTTTGGTAGGCTACTAAATCGTCCTGCTACCATTGATTGGGTGACCGTGAACAGCCTGCCGCAACAGGCCATCAAACCTTCACCTGCTGTCGCTCCTGATTTACTAGAATTACAGATAGCGTTTGGTCAACTTCGCAACGGTAAGGCTGCAAGTAAAGATGGATTGCCAGGTGAAATCCTGAAGAATGGCGGGCAGGCGTTGGAACGTGCGCTGCTCCAGCTGGTTCACTCCATCTGGGAGCAGGAGGTGATGCCACAGGATTTCAAGGATGCTGTGATAGTACCTTGGTTTAAAGGTAAGGGTAGCAATTAATGCTGCGACAGCTATCGGAACATAAATCTGCTAAGCTGCGCAAGCAAGGTGCTTGCCAGAATCCTTCTGAATCGACTGAATACGGATGTCTTAGAGGCCAATGTTCCTGAGGAGCAATGCGGATTCCGGGCGAATCGGAGTACAATCGACCTGGTGTTCGTTGCTCGACTGCCTCAGGGGAAGCGCCGGGAACGCAACCAGCCCCTGTATGCCCTCTTCGTCGACCTCAACAAGTTCGATTCCGTGAGCCGCGAGGCGCTGTGGACGGTGCTTGGTAGATTTGGATGTCCAGGTAAGTCTGTCATTTTGATTAGATTGTTGCGTTTGAGCATGAGGGCGAAGGTGCAGTTGTGTGGATCGACCTCTGACGATTTTGACATTGTCACTGGCGTGAAGCAGGTTAGGACATTTTCTTTCTTTCAGCCTTCTTCTGGCGGAGGTGATATATGTGCACCGTCACCCCAAATCCGTGTTAATAGAGATGTTTTCAGCAGTTGCAGAGATTTCTGCTACTTAGGTAGCAATCTGTCCATCGATCTGTCCGTGGACCGCGAGTTGAGAGCTTTTGTGGAAAAGGTTAGTACTGCCTTCGGATGTTGTGAAAGACGTGTTTGGAAGAACGACAGCCTGAAGCCGAGCATTAAGCTCTGTCTACCGCTCAATGGTGCTGTCTCTACTGCTGTACGGCAGTGAAACGTGGATATTGTGTTAGCAGAACTTGTGCTATCTGAGCCGCTTTCATTTGCAATGTTTAAGACGCATCTTGGGTATTCGGTGGTCGGATATGGTTCCAAACACAGAGTTACTGAAGCGAGCGGCCATGAACGGGATGGAAGCCATGCTGATGTTGAAAGAGCTTCGTTGGCTGGGTCATCTCTATCGGATGGGCGATGACCGTATCCCGAAGCAGGTGCTGTATGGACAACTGAGATCAGGTAAGCGAAATCGTGGTGGTCAAAAGCTGAGATACCAGGACGTTGTGCAGGTAATTCTTTCACGTTGTAAAAGTGGCTGTAGAAATTGGGAAGACTTAGCGTTGAACCGGACTGTCTGGAGGAATACGATTCGGACGTGCGTCCGCGAGTTCATCGAGCAGTTATTGCGTGGCTGGGAACGAAAACGCGCGGTACGCAAAAGAACCATCGGTGCCATAGGTCGTGGTGACATGACTATAGGGCGTTGCGATGTGTGCGGCCGCGAATGCGCTGGCTGTTTGGGATTAGTAGGTCACCAGCGTACTCATAGTGTACCATCTGCGAAGAGACGACGAGTACGTTAGCCTCAGGTAGGTTATATCAGCATATTCATTTTATTTTTGTTAATTATTGCATTGACAACTAATCCGCTCCTCTTTTCAGAAACTTGAGTATCTAGGGTCTTCTACCCATTCTTTCCTTGGGCTTTGTTGGTGTGTTGAATGATGAATCGTTCGCCTGGTCTTTTCGTAGTTCAACTTTAGATTTTGTTTTTCAACTTTATACTCTCTGGAATGCACTAACATGCACTCGTATGCTGAAGTGCTTCTTGCATTGCATTCTACATGTCTTTCTTCTCGATTTGGATCTTGCCACTGCAGTCTTTTTCGCTCTGTTTATTTTCTGAGATAAGGATTTCCTTTTCATGCTAGCCATTCAGTTGGCTAGCCTGTTTTGGCCAGCTTGACACGGAGGCCTCACTCAGACATCTACTGGTCTTATTCCTTCGGGTTTATACTGGATACGTGATGTGTGAATGGAACCACAAGTGGTTCAGTGCAAGCCACTTGGGGTGATGGTTTGAAGCACATGAGTCCTTTGGCTTCTGCTACTGTGACAGGCTAATCCGTTTCGGATGCCGCCAGCCATATCGGCAGGACGTATTGGTGTCTACGACAAAGGATGACTGAACATGTACCGAAGGAGTTGGTGCCCGCGATGACGCAGCGCACGATAACACCAGAGCGTGGGATTAGAAATCCGATCTCATCGATTGCAAGGCGCATCCTGGAAACAGGTTACGTCGTTGACCGTGTCAACTCGTTTGACGTGTTGTTGTGTTATCGGAATCCACGATTGCTCGCGTTTTCTGAGATACTGCTTGTAGGTACTAGCCTTCCGGTCCCATTTATGTATAAACCGTTGGCTTAGATAGTTTGTCCGTTTTCGGACTGTCAGCAACCACGTCTGGTGTAAAGTCCGAAGGTTGGCCTTCTCCGTTGTCATCTATCCGTATGTCGTATTAAACTTAATGTTTTATGTTCACGACTGGTAACAGTGAACTGAGCTTTAACATTTCGTTATTAGTGAAATAGATTAATGGAGCTCGATGTTTCCACCCTTACTCTTTCCGTTGTACAGTGAGAACTAATCTTTTTTTTCTTCAGTGGCTTACCAAGTGGTTGTATGCCGCCAGATTTATTTTCTTCAGACAGTGTTTGGGCGTATGAATAACAAATCAAAATCGGATGCAGATTTCGTTTCTCTTGACAGTTAAAATCTGTTCTGATCGCACACTGAACTCCATACTATGGAATGTTATGTAGGATGTTTCGATGTCTTGTCCATTGCTAGCATACGTTCTACTTTTCAACTGGGGCGATTCCAAAGAGTGGTAATTTTCAGATTATTTTGACCTTGACATTCTTCCTCGTTAATCTTGGCGGACGACTACTTTAGGGCACCCTGCTTCGGAACATGGAAGTGGTATTATGAATTGTTCGAAACCTCCGAGAGGCATAACTTCTAGGATTCCGGCTTCACCCGTGATTGATGATAGTGGATGTGGAACTTTGAAAGTAGAGTGACTTTGGAGACATCTTTACTCATCACAGTGGTTATTTTACAAAAACTTATGGCACTGAAATTACCTATATTGAGATGAAAAAAATTTGATAATACCTTTAACCGTTATGCTCAAGTTTATCTTGCTAACTTTGTCTCTTGATTTTATATTTCTGCCTAATACGGCTATACTGTTCCTTATTAAATTCTTACAAACGCTTTGTTTTCTTAATGCTCTGTTCGGTTGGCCTCCTTAGTGTGCATCTTCCATTGAATAAGAGCCGTCGATTTGTCATATCCCTTTTCTGTCAAGATCACCCTAGAACGCAATCCATGGCCTGCATCGTGTACGTCCGAATCACGTAGACCAGAGGAATTTGCCTATGGTGGACGTCAGTTCGTGGATGGATTTGCTCCGCCGTATGACCACCGGACGTTTTCAAATATGCCCACCTGCCTAACACCGGACTACTATTACGTGAGTTATATTTGGTTAGGTTTCTCCAAGATCTGAGTCAATATTGAAGGGAAATTAGCAACGCTTTCTGTTCGTCTCCGCTTCATCGTTACATTTCGGCCGATTTTTATTATTATTATTCTTCCAGCAAAGCCCTCCTCCACAACCACAGTGGTTTCCGTCTGCAGTTGGCTCATACGGATATACCTATCCACAACCCACCAGTGGTACCGATGGTTCCACACTTTCGTCATCCAGATCTATCCCGATCAAAGTGGTTCGGCATCCGGTAAATCGTTCACCAAATATCTCACAGTCACCTCGACTTTGTACACCGAATGCACAGGTATGCATATGTTCATATGATTTTCTGTTATCACATTGTTGGTAACACCGATTTAATCTGTTTACCCTTTCTATAAAAGATAGATGGGATTACGTCTCCGAACGACATA
The DNA here is from genome assembly GCA_013368495.1 of Paragonimus heterotremus. Taxonomy (NCBI): domain Eukaryota; kingdom Metazoa; phylum Platyhelminthes; class Trematoda; order Plagiorchiida; family Troglotrematidae; genus Paragonimus; species Paragonimus heterotremus. The sequence continues at coordinate 6,751 of LUCH01002932.1, forward strand.
TTTGTCGTTCTTATTAGCCTTGTAGTAAACCCATATTACAAGTATCATACTATAATATTTCCACAACCGATTCATACCTTCGGGTTTATGGTTTGGAATTAAAATTTTACATGCGTCTTTATCTACGTACATTTTCTACTCGTCACAGTCATTTCCGATGTTTGTCTTTTGTTGTGGTAATTACTTCAGGCTACGTTTTCTTCCCATCCACTACAAGAGTTCTGACGAGTTATATTCTCTCTTAAATGCTCTCTGTGTTGCGAAAATTTCTTTCATCTTTTAATGACTTTTCGATAGTATCTCTGATACCACTTCGATCGTGACGATTAATTTGAATATGTATATTATTTTTGCATTGCTTGTAACCTTATTGCATTATCCTCAGTTTTTCCGAACCCCGGTTGATTTCTCTGACCTGACTGACCTTTTCAGAAATTGCGTCTCCCATTTGGTTCTTAGTGCATTGATCTGTGGCATTCTTAGTTTTCTGTTAACAGTAGTGTCAGTTGTAATTGATCACCACAAACTAACAATTCACCTATTCAGACGGAGTCAGAAGATGCATCATCACGTGTCGTCGGTTCGGACCAACCAGCTCATACGGGTGTTCCTGTCAACTCTCACACAGGCGAACCGACCTGCTCACATGTAAGTATGTATGTGCGTCTGTTTAATGTTCTAATTTTCTTTTAATGTTACCATCCATCGTGCGTTATTGATCACTTCGACTTTTTGCTGTTCTCATTGACCACGCTCTACCGACGAGACTATTCTGTCCTTATTGTTGGATTTCTGCTAACTGTCATATAGTCTTGTAGTAAGAATTGTTATGTGACAAGAATACTGGGAATTCTTGGAGTCTGTAATCGCCGCCACATTGCAAATTCTGTCATTAAACCATCTGAGCTCTTTGCACCTGCGTTCGAGGGTTATGCATGCTTAAAGCTGCACCACACAATGAATACATCAGGAACCGAAGTTTTCAATCCGCGTGTCACGGTAGCTTATGGATTTATACTTATCTATACTGATTTATGGTTTCATAAGAGTGAGGACAATTTTTTGCTTGAGTTTTGCAGACTGTTCGTTGGCCAGGGTTAAAACTATTGACAACTGTAGGTTGGATGCAAACGGATTGATGGAAAATGTGTGGAAAATAATGTTAGTCACTGGCCCACTAAAACAGATTGGATCATTCGGATGATTTGTGGGAATGAGTTGAGAATATAGCCAGAAAACCTGCTAACTAAAGTTGATTTTAAAAATGTCAAGAGATTTAATTGTGCTTATTGTTGAGTTGCGCTGTCCAATATGGGCGGGTCTTAACTGTGAAGAAGTTCTGTCCACACAATAGTTTGATCATTTGATAATCTTATCTTAGGTATTGACTTCTTAGTTGTTCATTTCAGTTTGGTAGATGGTTCAGTGCATTAGACACTGTGCGCATAAGGATTCGGTCTCTTTTCGCCTGTGTGTAACGCTTTTGGACGGATCTAATGTAGTTAGCCTATAAGAACTCTTCTTGCTCCCCATGATTCCTCCAGTGGCCTACCTTTGAATACGTTCAGTAAGTTAGTTGCGTATCTTCTAAAATGTGAATGACGCACTTATGTGTTCGTTACCACCAAGCGGGGAGTGCTGCGCAGTTGAGTGTTACTGGAACGGCTTCAGCGCGGAGGGTTTCATTACTTCTTTCCAAAGGACAATTTGCACCTGGTGACCTTACCTGCACGATCTATGGCCAAACTTATACGTCCCTTCAGTGATGTTCTTAGGTCTCGTTTGCATTCAGAGATAGCCAGCTGAAGGCTGCCGATACTATTTTCATAGCAGATACGCACGATATCATACTGTTTACGTTAAGTGTCAAATCGTTATCTGTAAACCTGTGTTTGTAAGGATCCGTGTTTTGAAAGGTTTTCCGATCTTACGGACGTTGTTAAACTCGAGATTTTCTTATCACCAACGTAGACTCAAGAACAGTAGAAGGCCCCGGGTGGGCCCTCGCAAAATGTCACTGTTGATGGGGCTCCCGTTTAATAAATGTCCACCAACCTTGACGTTAAACCTACTTCTGATTATATAATCCTCTCATGGAATGAAGTGACCAGTTCTGTCAAAAACCTTCGGGGGCAGCTGGGTAGATGACTTCAACTAGCAATCCCCTCGTTCAGTGATCACAGGAAATCAGTTGGTTTGTAATTCGTAGGCTTTCTTTATGCCTACTATACTGTATCTTGGTGAGAAGTTTTATCACAAATACTATTAAGGAATTATCCTGTAAAGGCGCAATAACTTTTAAGAGGACCTCTGAAACCATTGCTGCCGGTCGATGGTTTGTTGCGCAGTCTTTGCACCTACTTTCTTTCCCGGCTTCCGTTAAAGGACCGTTTGACAGAGTGCTAGAAGTTGTAGCTGGTAACTGTGCGGGTAGGGTTGTGCAGTTTTTGAGGAACACCGGTGCTGTCCAATCCGAACGGGACGACGTAATCGTTCTTCAAATCTGACTTCTACCTGTGGTGCTGCGACTGGGAACAAATCGTCCATGTTTTCCTCATCAGTCTCTATAAGTATGCATTCTCGTTCATGCTTACTGTCTGCTCGAAACATCCGTACTGGCAAGTCAAACAAGTTGGGTTGCAGACTGTCGGTTTTAATCTTAGTTTGTAGTGTCACTTTATATAAGTATACCTTTATGTTCACTCTCATCTTTCCAGCCAGAACGTAGTGGTAATAAAACCGATCTTCTACAACTGTCGGTGGACGATTGCTTTGCTTGGCGTATTTATCTTCACTTAGTTCGCTCGGTTCCAGTTGACTACATTTGCAGGCTGAGCACCTTTTAATAATCTGACATGACGCTTTTTTTAGTGAGGTCTGTTGCTATATCATAACCAGGACCTGTGAGACCGGCTGTCACCAATTCGATCATAACAGACAGGATTCAGTCATTAATTTATAAAGGCAGTGCTCGTTCCATCGAACGTTTGTTACTAGATGAAAATACTCCAAGTTTCTCGAACACACTCAACAACCATGACTGTTAGTTTGATCTTTCTCAACCCATCAACACACAAGTGTATTTGTCCACACTTCCAAATCACCACAAGGCAATTAATTCCATCAGCAAAGGACATGGTTACTCGGAGTTTTTTGCGTCTGTCCTCCCATTTTGAGATGTTAGTGACCTTTCTGAAATATAGCCGGTGTTCTTTCTCTCATCCTATAATATGTTTTTACTAACAACAGTTGGGAGCCCGTTTTGATGATGATTGCAGTGCGCCAAGTGGTAACGATGCTCGACCGCCATTTACACGTTCGCGGCTTTTTGCTCCATTGCAGCCATTGCTCTTGTGCAGATTTGGACAACATAACAGCGTCCAGCCCAAATGCGATTTCGGTTGTCGTATAGCCGCGAACATCTTGAGATGTAAATGCTGGGAACTTAAATGCTTCATTTAAACGGAGTATATCATCCTTAAAGGCTAAAGCGATGAGTTTCGAGATTGGGCAGATCCATTTATCGAAGTAGATACTATCTACGGATTGTCGGGTATGTAGTTACCTTAGCCTGAACACCACTCGTGTCTAATCGTAGACTTAGAAGATACAATAGATTTGTTGTTTCTAAGTCGTATCAAAGGGAGCCAGTTGCCTTTCCTACGGGTGTAGCTGAAAGTCTATCCGAGTACAAAGTCCGCTTTCGAATATGTGATCATTTTAGAAGGTACTTATGGTAGTGAATTGACGTTCATATGTGTGTTACTCACGTAAAATGTCTATTCGGATAAATTTGCCAGCAGACTCGTAGAACCTTGAGATGGGAGAAGTAAATCGTATCTAATTAAAAAGAAAGTGGTGTACTCCATACTACTCTTCAAGATCGTTACGCTAACTGAGACCACCAACTGTCGTTAGCAAGTAGTTTATTTCTGTTTGAGACAGGTGGTCTAAAACTTGACGCTAACGTCATTTTTCATTTAACGTCCGTTTGGTATGCGAATCCCAATGTCGTATTGTTCGATTACCATTGTTTTTTAGCCGGTGAGTTGTTGAAGCGCCCCTTGAGTTCTCAGGTAGCTAGCGACCTGTGTCTCAGACGCCTGCTTTCAATGTGGCCTGAACATTCTATTCCAGTATGAATTGTATTCAGGTAAACGGGCTGGCAGTGATTAGTCCCCAGTCCACGCTTACTCCCTGTTCTTCTTGGTGTGTAGTTTCGTTTGCTTCCAGACTTAGGTGGTTAGGTCATGTACTAAGGATGCCAGCTAGTCGCTTGCCACATTGAGTACTGTTTGCCGACGCTGTGGCCGACTGGCGCAAGGTGCGAGGTGGACAGATGATGACCTGACGTAGACAAATGAAATCGTTCACGAAGGAGTTGGTCACTGTAGGTCGGGTTCATCTTCCGGGCTGGAACCCTCGCGACTCAGAGACTCAATGGCTTGAAACGTTAGGTGAGATGGTGGCTAACCGAGCTCAGTGGCGTGCATGTTGTCGTCGTTTGGCCGAGTTGTCTGTGAAGTGAGTTCACTTACTGACGCGGGTCAGTGAAAGCCGTGAGGAAGCTGTCTTGCTGATGATGCTTTACTTTCACTTACAGCTCGGTTGTTTGTTTGCAAGGTGTAGGCGCCTTGGTGTTGTATGTTTGAATATAGACGTAGTTATTTTTAGTAGTTAGGTCCCTTCCCCTTCTTTTTTCTTATCTCTCCCTAAACAGGGTTTGTTTCTTCTTCGTGGTTATGTGGCAGTTAAGCATCAGTGTGAACCACTGATGTATTGTTGTCTATGATGATTGTTTTCAGCGTTCTTGTATAATCCTTGTACATCTTAGCTCTTAGACATTTTTCAAAGCGGTCGAACTTGCGCCCCGCTGCTATTACTTGCACGTCCAAATACGTAGAATTACATTATTTTGTATGTGGGTTTCGCTTCGACACATTTTTTCCATTTAATCGGTTGCGGTAATTGATCGGAACATTGAAGGGCTTCAATGTGTATTCTGTTTACGAGTATGCATTGTTTAGTTTCTTACTTTATACACCTCTTGGCAGGTTTCAATCAGAAGATCCCTTCTGGACATTTTTAGTCGTTTCCCCTATTAATTGGCACAGGTGTAAGACTGATAGTTAGTTCGCAACGTGAAAAAATCTTGTAAGCAAGCCGTAATTCTGATTAGCAGGAAAAATTACTGTTTAATGACAAGCTGTTATAAATTTGCCACTTCTTTTTCTAGACCGGCCAATTCACTCGAATGACAGTCATGAAAGATGGCTCATCAAAATCTAATGTTCAGTTTGAACTTCTAGTTGAGCTGTTTGGCTTTCCTAACTACGTTCAGTGATATCAGCGACGCAACGTTCTTGGCGATAAAGGTGATTCCGCACAAATCTGGCTTGGGAACCAGCCATCCTATTGGTGTCCCAGTTCAACGCGTGTTTTCTTAGCGTGCCTTTTAGCTAATCAGTTAAAATCGTATTCGTTTGAATCAGACTGTTTTCTCCCCTATAGTCCGTAATAATTGACTATACTTTTTAGTTCATTTGAACCCAATTTAGATACTTCAGAGTACTACCCGATTATAACTTGGAACAACACATCGATTCACTTAAGTTTTTCAGTGTACGACAGTCGAAGCTTGACGCGTTTAGTCTGCCTAATTATAAATAGTCCTTTTCCAACTGTTACTCTACACGGTTTTCGGCTTGAGTGAATGTATTTTTACTGAATGATTACAAGTTCGATAGCTCTGCTGATTTGTTTCCTGATGAGAAACACTACATTAGTTTTGATAACGGCTCAAGTTTATTTTTCTTGTAAGCTTCGTCATCCAAGAAATAATGTCATGATTCCAATTAGAGCTGATCTCCTTACCAGGTTCGTGAGTTTCCTCTCGTAAATCACATTTTGGGTTATGCAGATGAACAGACAGTTTTTGAAAAGACATTTCTGACTCTCCTGTCGATAGCTCGCTACATTAGCTGGTTGCAGGAGTGGCAGGCCTGAGCCGAAAACTCCTCAGTGAAGCAGCCCAGCTGTATCTAAACCACACGTGATTCTGTGCGACGCATTTTTACACACTACTTACAGTTCCACGTTTAAACGTTGGCCATGTATCTCCTTGCTCACGGGTAGCAAGTCTTCGCAAGAAAAAGTCTAACTAGGCACCTGGCCAGAGCAAAACCCGAGTCCAGTGTTTCCGTTCGGTTGACAGAAGGCTATGGGAATGCGACAGCTGGGATCATTTCTGAGTGTTGTTCAGTGTATATAAACCGACTCCCCTACTACTTATCAGTAAATGAAGATGCACAAATGACGAAGACCAACGCAACCTTAAAACATGCTACGTCACGTTTGTAATGGGGCTACATTGATTGCTGTAAATGTACGGGTATACATTATGCTTCATTGAACTAGATGCTTATTTTTACTAATAATGTTATTCGTTCGGAAGTTCTTCGGTTGTTGCTTTGAATTACTTGACCACTTGATCGGAGGCACTTTCAGTTTCGTAAGACCAGTATGTGACTGCCTAACTCCTTGGGAGATTTGAGTGTGCTCATTTGTGAACTATAACTTATTCTCATGGTTTAACTTCTGCTTGAGCTGTCATCACTCTATCAGAAGGATGTGCAGCTTATCTAGTACATGGTAAGTATGTTGAGCTCATTTCGTCTTGATCCATCTAGCACTTTTGAAAAGGAGACCGGTGACCAGCAAAATCTGGATGATAACCTTAATCACTTCTTCATTGTGTATGAATAGCTTTCTTCAATAAATGCTCATTTTGCGTACAATCTGTTCGTTTGATTAAATGGTTCATGTAGGGTACGCACACAGCTGTTGCACAGCGTTTTTAAAAAATGACCTTTAAAGTCACACTTCCACACTTAAAAGTATGTTTTAATTATTATATCCGGTTCCCTAATGATAAGTGGTATGAACATTGTTTAGGGATTTAATAAGCTAATTGACTTCCTTTTTAGTATCATTTTTCCTATCAGCTGAGGAACATATTACTTTCCTCAGATTTGCTCTTTATGAGTTCTCGAACGTATGTCAACACTCTTGGTGATGGAAAACATAAAACGGTTAACACATGTTTCGCCTGTCTAAGTAATCATTGTGTTATAGGGGCATTTTATGAAATGTAATCATTTCCAGCCTTCCTTTCAGTTGGATATGCAATACGACGTTTTATACTTTCATGTGGCAGTGGTTTCTTGATTTCTATCCTCATCGTCTAGTTCGTTTCATGAGATCAAGATGTAAACTAGCGCTCAAACACGTTTGTTTTATTAAGTGAAAATTTGTACGTTTACCTTTTTAACAAGAGTAGGACTGGAGTCTGGTATTCCTTTTGTAAACTGGCTGACTGAAATGTCCATCTGAGTACAAAAGCTGCGACCAAAAGTCACTGAAGATTAATTTACACCAATTATTCCCCTAGTTATTTGCCAATTGTTTATTTATTTTCTGCCCAATATTTGTTCCGTTATTTTATTCGTAAGGTACTATGAATAATATAACTTAAAACTAGTTCCTTTTTGTCCATCCCATCAGAACGGTAAAAAAAAACAAGGTGTAGGATGTCGGAATTTAATTTAATATACTTTAACCTATACATAAAATAATCGTTCATAACATGCAAATATCGTTCGCATCTTAAATAATCGAACGTGTACTGCGTTCGGGTTAAAAATTCAGTCCGTTTTATGCACACAGAGGTGGCTGTGGCTGTTTGTTCCATATGATTTCACTCCTAGCCAGAAAATTTCAGTTTTGGTTATTAACTAATTTGGCGAATCAAATGATCGCATCTGTTCGATGATAGGTTACATGGATATGCTTATTCAATAATGCAGAGTGCATCGTTTACTGTCAGCTTGGCTGCTGCTTTGTGCACTCGAATGAACTAACCATTTTGTGATATTTCCTGATGTTCACTAGCGGAAGTCTCCATTGGTTCTGCCAGTGTAACTGGTTGAAACTGGAAATACACTAGGTAGCGTGAAAGACAGACTTGTCAGGTGAAATAAACTTACTCATCCGGTCGTTTGCTGAAACACGAGTGAGCCACAGGAAACGTTTAAAACAAGACGGGTTGAAGCATGTGACAAGCTGTGCTAACAGGAGAAATTGGCAGTGTCAGTCATAAGGTAATCTTTTTTTTAACAGCTTATACGCCCAGCCTCACAGACTTCTGTTTGATACGGATATCATGAGTACACTTTATAATTCTGCACAAACTCTCGTGAAACTTTACAGTTTTTTTTTTTATAATTCGGAACCTACGTATGATTGGTTGTATGATAGTGGTGTCTGCTCTCAAGGTGTACCATCAGCAGTTAACCGCATTTTCCTCGAAACTCTTAATAACTGTCATTGCAAGTTCTACCCCGGTTTCCTTGATTTTTACGCGGACACTGATGACAAGATGTTTAGGCACACAGTATGTCCCCGAAACGATAACCATAAGTTGCAGCAGTGTGCGGTGCATGAATTTCACAATCGGTTAGAAAACGATGGTCGGTCAACAAGAAATAAGTTTCCTGTCTGTAACCATCCTAGTTTGAACAGTGTGCTGGGCCGTTTCAATCACTCTTTAACTGATTGCCTCTATTCTCGATAACTCCATTTCCGATATGCTTCACTAGGAAATGCGTACAGACCTGGTAAACGAAGACGGGGACAAGTTGGTGACGCCAGCTGATCAAGAGGCGAAACGTAATAATTCAAGCCAGCGTATCCCAATTGTTCATCAAAAAACGAGCGAACCCTGTGAAGCTGAATTCGCTACGCTCCAAGTAAGGCACTCTATTTTACTTAATTTCGTGCTGACACTTTGAACGATGACCAAGTTGTCGATGTCAGCATATCGTTATTGGTGTGACGAGTTGTGTTGGGATGGAATCTCGTGGACCCGTTGGTGGTGACACTGCTACCTGCATCCTTTGTATTTACTTTGAATATCATAATATGTTAAACCGTGCGGAACCTCATGTGAAGTTCCATCTTCACCTACATTCAGATGCTGCATGAGTTTTCTAATATCTAGACAATAAACACCTCAGGTCTCCCTTAGCTATTTTACCGACACACCAACAGTAGGGTGCTATTATTTTGTTTTCATCTCGTCAACCGCCCGTCAAAGGCAGGCTCTGTAGTTGCTGTGTGTGAAGAACCGATAAATAAATCAGTGCATCAAAACTAGTTGGTCATCTCCCGCGCAGGCTGGCTTGCGTTAGCGATTTTACCGTGCACAAGATTAACCGATAATGACTATTCAGCGTAGCTCCCTGACGTACGACCTAGGTCGGGTTTGTATTACGTAACGATTCTATACACCAATTAGCCAGGCTGTTTTGGTGACCTGCTGACTGAATATGTCCAGCAATCGGTGAAATTGGATGTTGTGCTCTCTGTCTTGTTTGATCACAGTATTGCATTATTGATTTTCTCAACCACCTGTACAAATGTTGTCATGCGCTGACGCAAACTTTTGTTTATCTCGCATATGTAAAGCCTATCATAACAACAAGGGAACGGGTTGGTGACATGGTTTGTTACTTTACCTAATGTACTTGCGGGACCAATTTTCCATGTTGGTAATTAATTGCATTCGTTTCACAGTAGATTGCATCATTTGTGCATAGCACTAAGTGGGTGGTCTCCTTCGAATGCTATTAAGGGGTAGACCCCTTTCTTGGAGGTCAGCTACATTAAGCTCATACATGTTCCTGTTTTGCCATAAACTTTACTAAACCTTTGCGGGCTACTTTTCACCAACAGTATCTCTTGAATGAATTTTTCATCGTCCTTCGGTAATCAGTGCTATTAATTCGCGTGACATGTTCGTGCGGTGTACAGATTAGCTGTCCAGAACAGACTAACTTCATAAGTCTTTTTGCCGCAGTACAGTGGGTGAACACACTACTATTTATTTAAACATAACATATTTGACCGTAGGCTTCGCCCTCAGGTGAACTTCTCAGCGGGCTACTTTAATAAAGAAACTAGGCCTTTGCTAGTGCCCATCAGTGGTGCGTGTACACTGCCTAGACAGTTGTATGGTTTTTACGATTCCAATCGGACGAAAGGTCCCAATTGTGCGTTCATCTATTTGAACCGATAGAACCGTCACTGTCTCCTCTAAGCGATCGGGCAGTCTGAGTGTCACTCATAGGCGGAGCGGTTAAATGTGTTAACTCAGTTAGCAGACAGTAACTGTGTCTCCATTTCC
>LUCH01002932.1:17093-28171 GCA_013368495.1 Paragonimus heterotremus
ATCTGACATTAGATTGCTTTCGCTAGTAGGCTTTTATTTCACGCCTGTATACTTACAAGTGACGTGATGCGCCCCGTGTAGCTTATTGAGCTCACAAGCTGTAACAATAAGGTCAGTGGCCCACATCACTCATCCAGCCAGCTCGTCTTTTCGTTACCCAGTGTGTCTCCGTTTACTTGTAAGACGACACTCAAGAACAGGACGTGACACCCCTCGTGGGGACTACAGTAAACTTCTTTCCAGAGGTCAGATGACCGCGAGAGCGAAACTCGAGTCTAGTGCTTCTTTTCGAAAGGGGCCGACTGGAAAGTCTATGGGAATGCGACAGCTGCGATCAATTGTGGGTGATGTTCAATCTATATGAAGAATCAAAATCCCCTACTACTCGTCAGTAATCAGTTCTACCTCGTGTGAGGTCAATGGCGCAGTAGTACGCACGGTTGTCTGGAGGGCTTGGGCCGGAGTTCAAATTCCGGTCGTGTAAGGGACATGCACTACTGACGTGCTCTGGTAAGGGCAAAACTCAAACCCAGTGCCTCTCCTCTGTTTCTGTTCCAAAAGCTGTGGTCATGTGTGAGTAGTGTTCGATTGCTACTCTGGTGTGCTAACACCTCGTTTTATAAAGAGTTCTCCTTTCAAAATGAGAAAATTCTGTCTTTCCTGATTGTACTAGACTCTTCGCAAAGGTGAACTTAATCATCTGTGTTAACGCTGTATGCTTGCTAGACAGAAAAGTATTTTAGTTGTACCTGCATATTTTCATCTATCATGTCTTTCAGTAATGTTGACCATAAAACCAACTTTTTTAAATTATTATTCCTTCTGCTGATGTTAAATATAGGTTTATATTTATTTAATGTAGAATTGCGCCCTCAACTTCCACGTTCACATGAGCAATGTTGGAAAATAACACAGAGTTCTCTACTACTTTTAAAACGAGATGCATTCATTAAACTTTAAAGGAAAGATTTTTATACAAAGATACATACGAACCTAATGGAGTTCTGTCCGACTTGATACTAGAACGTTCCAAGGAAACCAAGATCATGAAAGACTTTCTGATGCAACTCTCCTTCAAAGATAGGTTAGTGAAAGTCAGCCGACTATCGAGCAGACACAAATGTTTTTTTTACCTCTGACCCTTGTGATACATAGTAGTTCGGCATCTTGAAGGCTTCGTTTCCATACAATACAAACGACACCGTGTTCCTAAAGTCCACACCCCTGATACACTAGATTTTCAAGTAGAACAACACATGTCTGACACAATTCAGAGAGTTTTTCAGGCGTCACAGTCACACCTTCATGCGGGATGCCGGTCATTGAGATTATCACTTAAAAGCAATCATCAGGTGAAGCCAACCTCTCAAAGGAATACGACGATTTTGGCCAAAAGCCTGTGTTGCTATGAAACCCTGTCATATCATGTTAACCCGATATTGATATACTGGTCTTGCGGAAACACTAGTATTCACTCAACGTACGACCTATTGTGTATACAAATTCACATATAGCTGAGGGAACATTTTTAATAGGCACACTTGGAAAATTCTTGATGTCAGGATAATTGAATATGTTCAAATGTGATTGTTCTACTCGGTCCTGTAACATCAAAGCATCCTATATGAACCTAAACGCGAAAATAAGTTCGTTCGTCAGACACTGTAATGAACAACCAAGTGGAGACATTGAGAGAGAGCATTTTTCTGCAGGACCTCCTTACGACACAAATCTTGACTGGTAATAAAAGTGCACAATCATAAGCTGGATGCCTAGTAAGTCGTGCACACAACTTACACAGTTGAAAACCAAATCATCATCATCGTAGACAGCAACACATCACTGGTTCACACTGATGCTTAACTACCACACAATCACGAAGGAAAAGAAAGACTTATTGTTTCGTTTAGCGCTCTAACCTTCTGGACTTATTATAAATGAGTGCGCCGTTTGTCTCGCTGGTGGCTTCACTGATAGACCGTCACCTGAGACCAGTGGCACGGATCAGCTTAAAAAGTTTGCCGATGTTCCCTGAAGCAAAAGCGGTTTCCCCTTCCTAAACTTTTTCCATTAACCAAACCACACGTTCAGCCTTCGGACTAGGTTTCAGTTTCCTACGGATATCTCTTCTGGACTTGTTATGTGAACTACCAGAATGAACCTTCCGTCTGACTTCTAACGACTCCAGAGAATTCTCTGAGATCCAATGTTGGTTTAGCCCATGTACCCCGCATGCTACAGTAGCTGCTTTCTGAATGGCCTGTGAGATATTTGAGTCCATGAGCTAGTAGGATCTTCGGAGTGAATACCACTAAGGCAGCTTTCTAAGCTGGTTTGGTACTTATGCTTTACTGATGGTAAGGCCAATTTCTCAACAGCTAACCGTTGCTGTCGGTAGGGTCGTTGACCAGCAAAAGTAAGAACTAAACGACAACATACCAATGCATGATCTGAGTCCAAGTACGTGCTCCAATAAGAACGACAATCTTGAATGGAACCCCACCACCTATAACTAGCGGCTATGTGGTCTATCTGAGACCAGACCTGATTCGGTGAAGGCGAGCGCCAAGTATAGCATTAAAGTACACGATGCCTAAAACTAATGCTAGCTAAAAATAGCTTATGCTCAGCGCACAGTTGCAACAGTCGCCCGCCATTATCTGATCTATATGGTGCTATCCGAACCCTACCGCCTCGGTGAGGTTCGGTCTCATCAAGGTGGTCGACCTGGGTATTCATATCTCCGGCCAGAATGACTATATCAGAGCCACGTATCGACCGAAGGAGAGTGGCCAGATCCAAGTAAAATACGTCCTTGACGCCGACATCGCTGCAGTCAGTAGGAGCGTAAGCAGACACAATGAATAAATTTCTGAAAGTCTTGAGGCTACAGCTGGCCTTAGTAGAATCTGCCAAACAGTCAGCACAAAGTCAACTGTAAACAAGAATCCAATCTACCAGTGAGGCTGCTGTCGTCGTGCTGAGGACTATACCTATTCCAGCCTAACCTGTAACGGCAGCTGTGGAGTCACCCGAAGTGTATAACCAATATCGGATAGACAATGCGGGTGCTGTTAGTTCTATACGTTGACTACTGTCTTGGATTCTAGTCACCGAGATACAACAGACATTGACATGTGTGGTGGTCAAGATGAGTTGCGTGTTCGAGTCACGTCGGGCTCACCAATTTGTGGTGGTCAAGATGAGTTACTGAACAGATTAGGTAAATGCGAGTGCAACTCACTAGACTATCGATGATAACTAAATGAACGAGTGAGACAAAAATAGTTACAAAGTTCCAACAAGTTACGTAATCAAAAAGGTTTGACCCACAGAAAAGTGTTCACAAGTGTTCGAGATGACCATCACAATATTCTAAATTACCAGCATCCGGAAGTGGGTGGTATCACAGAGTTGGCGTGGACTGCTGAAGTGCAATCCGGGATGCGACGATGTTCGTGGTACAACGGAGCTAAAAAAAAGTGGGATGATAGATCCGTGTAGTATCGTCAAACGACTGCACAACGAAGAGAAGAGCAGACCGACGTGCACAAAATTTGTATTGTATTGCAAGGTCACTTGTATCAATTTGAACAACATGTAAAGATGATACAAAAGGTTTTTGGACAGAAATGAAACATCGTTTGCAAGCAAAAATAAGGAAATCTCTACACATGCAACGAGTCTAAGGTTCGTGTGAGAGCGGCCTGTTGACCTATCTGTTTTAGCGTGCGAACGTTTTAAGCACCTTTATTAATTCGCATTTTTGGTATAAGCGAAGAACTGAACCTGAATAGCAAGAGATGGAACTTACCGGCTCAATGTTACCACGGTTAGCTACATCTGTTGTGGGACCTGTAGAGTAATTATCAGAAATGGGGTCGGGAGGGGCCTGAGAGCTAAATGTGATAGGACAGTGATGGGGGGGGGTCAGCAGTAGCATGTTTTCGCCCGCCCACCCTCCTGTATGTAGCAGATAGGATGACCCGGTTTGTACTGCGAGACGGCGGATGCAGTATGGAATTTCTTGTGTTGTGACTCTTCATGGTTGTTTTGTAGGCTGAGATACTGCCAGGACGCCCAGACCTAGAAAGGAGAACGATTAGGGTTCTCAACCAAAGCCTTTGACTCAAAAACCTGTACCGCATGGCAGTGGGTTGATGGCAGTGTACCAGAACTGATACATTTTTCGGAAAAAGATGCCAGCCTTTTTCCAGCCCCTAATCTGGAGGACCAGGAGACTGGTTTGTCAAACCTCTACCTATTGGTCTGTTTGGTATGTGTGACTCTGTCGTTGTGGTGGCCACACCGTCCAGTTTAGCCCAATAGGCGGTCGAGATGCAGAAGCCATCACACCGCGTGAAGGTCTAGTCTCGTTGTGACAATGAAAACCAAATGGTATCAGTCGCACAGCGGATTACAATGTGTCTGCAACTGATCTTGGCATCGATCGTATGGTTTCGTCCAGTATTGTGATGCGTATCCAAAAATTGCAGTAATTAAAGTTTATTGAAGCCGTCATTATTGATCGCGATCGCTCGCCACTTCGTATCGAAAACAACTAGCAGTGACTGAGATTACTCCGATAATGATCATGTAGTCTCATGACCGTTTCAATTCCAATCTATATTGTTTTGACCCCCTCACCCATTTTGACTGATTTAACAAAATCTGTGAGGTTAGTGCATGTTCCTGATAAGAACGAATTATTGATTACTTGATAAGAGTGCATGACGTGATTGAACCATATCATACTTACGCCTTTTGTTGTCAATATTTGAATTCATTAACGCAACGCACTGTTTCCTCAAGTTGTTCTTCATTGAACATTAGCCTGTGTACTCACTCATGAATTGTAATGTGATTCACGCGGATAGCGATAGACGCTATATTGATGGATTTCATACTGGCCCAAGTTTTGTAGGACCTTATCGGAAGATGTATGCTTTATTGGGTTCCTTGCTGTACTTTGCAGCGTTTGCGTTCAGCTGTTGATGAACAAATTCGTTTAGTTTCACTAACAAACCGTGTAGAACTTACAGTCGACCGTTTTTATGTGTAGGGGTGTATAGCAGAAATAAGCTGTATGCGCTTAAAATGTTCTGTCGACATTTTTTCCGACGCGTAAACAGAATGGAGACATTCTTTTTATAGAACGCAGCCTCACTCTGTAAGCAAAAAATAATTCTAAAGCACAGACCACGTTTTCACACGGCTTCCGGCGCAAGCGCTAATGTGTACAATTATCATCTGAAATACATTTTTGTCCGGTTTTAACTGGTTGTAGTCTGGAAGCCTTCTTTACGTTTAGCGACATCTGTAGATCGCAACACTTGATTAACCTTAATGTAATTTGAGCATGTCTCTTGCTATGTGACGGGACTTGAAGTTAAATTATTTTTTTTCCGCAGTCATCGATGTTTAAAAGCGTAACACGTCTTTTGCATCCAACACTCGGCTGGGTTAAATGTTGACTGTGAGTTTGTTAGCATCAAGACTATTGTCGCCATATGGCACGCCTGCCCCGAACCTTAGAGCAGGTCCCTCTGAGGTCAGCGGAATTTGAATCGGTGACCGTCGGATGGTTGTTATTTGATGATTGCGTTGACACGCTTGTTTAAACAAGTTAAACACACAAAAATACCAAAACAGAATCACTCCAAATTATGACCACTAATGGGAAACTTGGACAAACATCTGTTTGAATGGAAGGCATGCTTTTCGTATTGTCAACTTGTGTTGTGAGTCTGTATATGGTTCGTCGTCAGTTGAAAATGTACCATTTTCAGATGGTCGTTTTTAGTTTTTGATAATCATTGTTAGCAAAATCCTTGCACATTGTCCACCAAAGACTGGGTTGCAAGCACTTACGATTATGAAACGAAATCGGGATCGTTTATTGGCATCTCTCCCTCCGGGCTTGGAACTGAACATTTTATTACGAAGTTGCCATGAGCGCCTGTCCTGCGGATTACTCGACAATCATCTGTTACTGAGTATCGCTCACACCTGTAAATCTTTCACTAGTTCGAACTACTCCGCGTCAGTCAGAGATGTAAAATCTAGGCCTCCTTTAAGTAGCGGTATACATATTTACCTTACCTGTGCGCTGAACGTGTTGCTGTGACTTTTGTTTAATCCTCATTATGACTGACCGCATGTTTGTGTAATCACAGTCGATTCTCATCAAAATGGACCGGGCATTGTGTTCAATGTAATGTAAAAATTTGACCAAGCGCGAATAGTGTTTCATTCTGTGCATTTAAATTCCCTGGTCACATTTTGGTGCTTGCTTGATTCGGATAATGGGACTTAAGTGATCGATTATACTGTAGCAGATTAGGTTTAGGAGATAAATAATAGACCAATGATTATGTGAACCTCAGGGATTCATTAAATCTACACACGTATGACAGTACCTCTCTCTGCTTCAATCCTTCGAAAATCTTCCTCACTTCTCTGTCATTTAGCGTACGTACAGATTGCCTGCAGCCTGAGTATCGCGGAGCTATCCCTTATCATGAAGGTAGTCATTACGATGGGTAACTCTTAATCGCGAAACTGAACTGTGAGGGTAAATTTGAAATACATGGCTTCTGAGCTTGGTCATCTGTACAAATTTGTTGGTTGTTTGTCAGCTAATCAACTGAAGTGGTATATTTATCGAAGGTTGTTTTCTATCCAGGTTCGCTTGTAACTCCAAATTACACCCCCATTGCACGGTAATTTTAAACCTATACGATGCACTTATTTCTACCTGCCACTGAGGGGTTCGAACGTTGGGAATCCCAGCTTCCAGACCACAATAACTTCTTTCCAAACAGTTGTATTGTCGTTACGGTTTTGATGATACATCACCAGTTTGCCTTAAATCCTTAGATTTAATCATCTTTACTGTTGACCTTTATGAACGGCTTTACGCACTATTAAGAGACTGCTGTGATGAACTTAGTTTAAAAAATGAATTGCCGGGAGCTTTCGTGGTCCCGAATGGTATGACGTTCTCCACGCCAAGTGTACTTTAATGCTCTGGTGTTTCGTTATTTTTACACAAGCGTTCTGCCGCACATTATGCCCATTTTCATTGTCATACACATGCTAGCCATCGTATACACGCCTGATACAGTGTAAACCTTTCTTTCCAGCCCGGTCATTTGTCCGAACCTATACCCGTGTCATATCATTCGCTTCCTAACCAGCCTCATTTGTCTACCTGGAAACCGCAGAGCGATCTTTTATCCAGTAATCTTGTAACCGCACCAACTGAACCGGTACCCTCAGTCGGTCCAACAGAGCAGTCGACCACCCAGTCATCATACGAAATGATTGAAAATGCTTTAGAAAAGCTCAGTGCGCTCCTACCGCAAGTCGAGTCGTTTGCATGTAAGTTTCTTATTGATGAGTAGTGATCATGACTGGTTTCGGATTCTGACCATCTTGGGTGGTGTTTACAAACAGCTTGTTAAATGGTCTTAGATAACCGAAGCCCAAGTTTTCACATTAGTATATCTTTATAATTTGCAGACCTGCCATACGACTTCCTGATACTATACTTTCTTTGAAACGGCTTAAGGTGCAACCGTGACAACGTAATCGATCTGGGGAGCGTCTGATAAAACCCGAAAATGTGCTCACTGTAGTCACAGACGGACTGGTGTCCAGTCTACTCCTCAAATGTGTAATGGTCATGCGTTTAGCACAGTAAAAACAAACAATTTCAATGCCGTGAAAATCCGTATAAACTGCGGGTGCCTTGCGCATTTGTTAGGCAGGTCCCTTTTTGCGTTTCGAGACAGTATTGAACCCTGTTCATTCGGCGCAATGATATTCAGTAATTGTCTAGCACTGACTCTCCGACTTTTAAAGCAGCCCAAGTCTCTTTTTGCTGGGTGCCCTGTGGCGTTTGTTACTCGATCTCATATGAATCTTGTGTTTTGATTGACGCCGAACGAGAGAACTGAAGATGTTGGAAGATGGTGGTAAACAGGTGTACAGCAGTTTGAGGTGTTCGGTTGTGTGCTGTCTCTAGTTACTAATAAGCTTGGAATTCGCCTCGTCTGAATCAAGCTTCATTCCGCCGGTTATACGGATGGGGTGAAAAACTTCAGGACGTTTCTGATAGCAACAGCTCTTTTAACGGTCATAGAGCGTTGTGTCCGCTAGGTCTCATGCTAGGCATGTAGTCATTAACCCGCCGTGATCTAGGTCCGATTACTTATAACAGACTACTTGAATCTACCTATCAATGAGTACACGCGTGCATGGGGTCAATGACAAACCGACACACCATTTCTTGACAAAATAATGGGGCGCTTCTATGATCAAACACAAAAGTGCACTAACGTGTGGCGTGCACATAGAAAAACTTAACTATGAACAGTGGAGTCGTGCCGTTTATTTGAGTTGGTATTCTTACCTTACCTTTATGTATACGCGTAAAAACATGTGCGGGTAAACTCGTCAGCGTTTTGTTGTGAAAAGTTTTGCCACACTTGGGTGGCGTCGAAAGTAACCTTATACCAGCTTTTGAATGTAATATACGGTTGTTTGTGCAGAACTTCAGCAGTTGATGGTTGAAAGACCAGAAACGATGGAATACTCATGAATGTTTGTCCAGCGTACCTCTGCATCGTCTTACGGAAAAGTTGACAGAAGATATCAGCATTTTCTAAAAGGAGGTAATAATTTGCGACCTAACTGATTTAGTTACATCCTTTAGCGTTTGGCGACGAAGTAGTCTTCTCGTGAAGCACAAAACAAGTTGGACAGGAATGCGTGAATCGGATTCCTGGTGGATGCTGATTACATTTTTCAAGGTAATCGCGCCAATAGCAGTTAACGAATGGACGTCGGATCTCCTTTGTGCAATCATTTTGAAAGATGAAAAGAATGACGCTGTGTTTCATGGTGTATAGCGTGACATTTTATTGTGCACTCGGGATTGCACAGACACTTATATTTATCCAACCAAGTCGTAATTACAACCCAGCGATTAATCATTCCAGATGTTTTTGTTGTCTTTATCTTTTTGATGTAATTATGGGATGTGGTGTTCTGTATGCAGGTCGCTTTTTCCTTTTTTGGATGCAAAGTTTAGCAATCAACCGTTGTTCACTTGCGTTGGCTACTCTTTGTTCAGTTGCAGCAGGAATGGAGAATTCCTAGGTCTAGCTAGTACGCTGATTAGTGGTAATGCTGGCTAATTTCTAATCTATTACTATGGAACAAAATCTGATTGTGTCTGGTATCATAGTCCAGACAGACTTAGTCTAAGCCGATTCAACAGTAGTGTGTCTGTACATTGCTCCGTCAGCTGGTGTCGTAAAGATCACATTCGTCGTGGCTGTAGTTGGGTTGGGCGCTTTCTGCTAATAGCCACGGACCTATTGCTGTTGACCCCGACAGAATGGACGTTTCTGTCAGTTTTGTCGTCCACTGACGGTGTTACCGATTCCGTTTATAAATGCATGCTCGTACTCGTTTTCTCTAGCCTTGGTGTCCTTTTCATTTGCTATTTTATTAGCCCCAATTGACGTACGGGTTTTTTATATCATCGTCGTTACTGCTTTTATAGCACCAGTCAAGGACAAGCAATATTTGATGCTGGAAGACAAGTTAGACAAATTGCTGCTTGAAATCGATCGAATTGATTCTGCTGGAGATGAAGCTGTTCGAGACAAACGCCGACAGGCAACTAAGGATGTCCTGGCCACTATCTCTGTGCTGGAACATAAACTGGCTAACGCCAGTTCCATAACTGAGCAGCCGAATCCTTCGGACACTATGAACTCTCAATCGGAAACTGTAAAGATGCCACCAGCCGCTAACTCTGAAGAATCGTTGTCCACTCCGAAAAGTGATAACCAGCCTGCAGTTTAACCTTAACTCTATTTTCTTTCTTTGGGAGCTCTCATTTAACTACATTAATGATTTATTACCTCACAGTTATTTCCTCTCTGTCACGAGAACCATCCACTTTCCAGTTTCTCAATTTGGAAAAACGACCATTCTGTTCTACCGTATGTTCACCACATTTCGTCGAGCATTCTTCCTGTAGATTGATATCGTCTTTTGCCCAAAGATCAAAGAGATTTCCAGGATACACACCCGGTATTTTATTTGATCATAGCTGTTAAAGTAAGTTTTCAGTTTATGCGTCAGCGCAACAGTTGTTCAGTTATCCTTATTGGTTACGCATACTTAGATACACACCTTTGCCCTTCCTCAACCATCACTTCTGCTTCGTAACGCTTATTATACCCTCAGCTCTTCTGGAGTCGGATAACTGGTGTCTGTCATCGAGATATATACTAAGGTCTTGCGAACAGTTCTTTCTGGATGTATTCGATGTATGGGCCGCTAGACGCCACAAGCTTGTTTTAACACTCTGTTTGGTCAACATTCTCTAGGTTTGTCTGATACGCGGACCGTATGGCCTCACATTTGGCTTATCAGGTGATGTGCGCTGCATGATTAAGGTTCAAACACTTGCTCTTCCGTTGTTCCGCTTGGTTCCCTTTCAGCCGGAACAGCACAGAGACAAGACTGGATAACATGGTTTACTGCCAGTTAAGTGCAAAATGGGCTACATCTTCTGTCTCCTTTATAGCTCACATGTTGTAAAGAAAGGAACCAGCGCGGGACCGATTCGACCGATTCCATGGAGTATACCCAAAATGTCATTTGGAAAAAAGACAGCAATAACTCTAGGAAACTAATTTTCGGTGCGGTCTATCCTTCGAAAGCTTGAATTAGCTGGAATCGGCGGTTGTTCCCCACCACATCTTTTAATAAATAAATGACCGCGATCGTATTACTGCAGACGCAGTGTTTTGTTTGGTTGAACAAATGTCCGAGCGTTTGCATTCTTGTGTGGCTGCACAACTTAGCCGTTCATCGTAGGAGACGTGGACCGCCTTTATTGATTTAACCAGTGATGTCCACGTTTGATTGCTCGCGTTGAGTGGTGTATATGAGTGAGCGATGATGAGATTGGGGGGGCAGATGTTTGATAATGTGTTAAAGGAGCCAGTGAGTAACTTGGACGCAGTTGACACCAAACTGATGCCTCTGTGGTT
>LUCH01002932.1:40488-79124 GCA_013368495.1 Paragonimus heterotremus
GGCGTACCTGTATTCATACCATTTCTAGTTCATCCTCTTAGTCTCCTGTTACTAACTTCTGACCTTCTTAGTAACGTTTTTTCCTAGGATATTCCACGTCACTGTTGAGTTGAGCGGCAGCCCGAGCCACAGTACCTTTTGGTCAGGCTCATGGCTGTTATAATGATGATGATGATGCACCAAGTTTCCATTGCCACATGATGCCGAAATTTATCCCGGCAATACTGTTGAATAACGGATTCACTAGAAAATAAACACACTTTTGTTTGGTTTTTTACTAGGGAGAGATGGGTGAACTCATAAGCATAGAGGTCACTTAAGGACATTCACAAGGGAATGGAAGAATTTCGGAGTTTCACGTTTAGTGAAGTGAAGCAGAACGAAGCTAAAAATAATTGTGATCACGCTCAGTTACCACCGCTTAAGCATAACAGTATTACTGTCATGTTAAGTTATCAGCCGTGCCGTACTAAAGCCCGGGATGTAGCTGCACAGTCATAAATAAACACAAATTTATGGGGGAGAAGAAGTGCGAAAATACGGACTACCTGACCCGAACAGAGAAGACTGTTCATTTTCACTACTACGGCTATCACGTGCAAACCTGTACCTTTCCCACATATGCACTGACGGATCATCCCAGTGAGCTCATTCAACATGGGCTAACTGACGGAGATAACGGTGTCCGTACAAATGAACCAGGTCACTGGACCACAGAACAGAAATGACCGCACACACGGATTGTAAACACTGCCTTGAATGACAAATGGACGTCAGCGAAGCAACAAACAACAATAGTTAGCGAACGCACCACTTGCTTTCGTTATCCTGTTGAACAATTCGTCAACAACATTACAAGCTGATTAGAAGACACTACCGAGGGTGGGTGAAGAGACTGATAATCTCCAGCGACCTGCCGGCAACAACAAAGACATGGTCAATGCCAAATCAGCCTTGCTACCAAACTACACTTAGAAGGTACAAAGTACACAGACCGGCTGTATCAATTAATCAGTTCAATATGGCATTCACGTTATCTGCAGAAGAGATAGGTAAAGGAATGTTGTTCGCATACTCATACTCAGTCAGTGTACCACCGGGCGAAAGCACTGCTGTAAGATTCTCGGAACATTTGAGTGTCTTTTCCACAACATGTCCATCAACAAGTTGAAGACGATGGAAGAGGCCAGTTATCCTTGACGAACGTCACTTGACATAGAGAACGTTTGAGATAGCTGCCCATAAACACACACTTCGCATACAGAGTGGACATACGACGACGTCAACAAATTGATATACTTCACTGGAACTCCATTACGACAAAGACAGTCTCAGAGAACGTGTCGGGTAACCGAGTCAAAGTAGTCTTCAGGTCCGAAAATACCATTACCATTAGTTGAGGAAAGAAGTGTCCAAACAGTAATACTTGTCGCTTGATAAAGGTATGATCGATACACCCACGGTCAGATCGGAAACCTGCCTTTTCTTTTATTTGGTTCTCCCTTTGTTTCATAAGTCGCCACACTATGATTCCTGTGAGCATCTTGTGATTGTCATGTGATGTCCTTCAACCTTTATTGAAAATGGGAATGACTGTTGATAGGTTCCACTCGTGAGGCACCTCTTCAGTCTCCCACATGGAACAGAGAAGTGTGGTCATTTCAGACAACAACCTTTCATCGCCATCTTTTGGGAGTGCTGGAAAAAGTAGTACGGACGCAAGGTTTTATTACGTTCCAGGTTTAAAGGCCATTTCGGTTTCTGACGGAGCATCGTCTGGAATGTCACAACTAACCACACTGTCTACCATCCACAACTGAGTGAACGGACTCAGGCCAGTTGAACTGCTCCCAAAAGTTCTGAGTCCACGTGCCAAGTCATCTTGACAAGTCTCACTAACACCTTGGCGACAGCCAATTCAACCAAGAATGAGGGAAAACAGCACTCGGCCGCTCGCAGATGAAAATGCCTTAACCATATTTCTGGTTTGCTGGGAGAAGTAAGCCTCACGGTCGTTGCTCAGAATCTTTGTAAGTTTGTGTTTCAGTCGACGGCGGTCTTTGTCGTATCTTTAGTCAAAGGGCTTAGACGACATTTGTTCGTAAGTTCCGCTGGATATGCGGAAATTCACTCCTGTCGCGTTTGTAGTGCTGCTTTGGAGTAGACTTCTTCACAGTAGGTTCGCATGACTGTAGAGATTTCTGCCTAGTGCTCGTTTGGGTTACTCCATTGTTGTGACCCGGGCGGTCTAACTGTCAGTACTGTTTGGTTGGCGCTTTGTGTTCTCTTGTCACTCATTTCCCAACCGAGTACTTTGTTTGTGAGCAGACAATCTCTGAATAAACGATAAAACAAAGCGGGCACGACTGACGGCGTGATTTGAATCAAGAACGACAATTTTCAACGGAATAGTAGCACTGACAGCTAACGCCGATATGCTCAATATGTGTCCACGGTTGAGTTGCACAGGGTGTTGTGCACGTGATGCGCTGCCGTCAGTTGTGTTGAAATGTGCTACTCGACAGAATCCGCGAGATGCGGATAATTGTGACAGTCAATCACTATTGCCAGTGTGTTCAACTGGGACGTCAAACATGTCACTCAGCTGCTTCTCCTTCGGAGTAAGAAGACCAAGTTGTACATTGATTTCACCAGGAAGCGAAATGACGTGTGTCTTAGAAGATGAGAGAGGGCACCGTAGAAGGCGTCTTTGACAGTAACCGGGTTATTTTTTGTCACAGCATGTGCAGACATGGCAGATAAGCAGCGTTCCCTGGATTGTGTCGACTGACTTTGATCGAAGTACTGAGTCAAACGGCATACAAGCACCCGTTTGCTGGGATCCAGACGAACAGGGCCCGTTCCACCTAACAGCTCAGCGCATTCCCCACTCCAGCTTGACCGCAGAATCCGATTTTGCTGTCTCCAGAGGCCATGGGAAATAACGGCTAATCCATAACTTCATCCACGAGCGGATTCAGATAAAAGACTACATTAGGATCGTGACAGCGCGCCAGAGACATAACATACACGGAGAGGGTGCTCGTCGGAGCAGTTTGCTGGCTAACTTGTCAGAAAGTGCGGACATTAAAGGCATCAGTTTTCTAGTTGACTTCGCTAGAAGAAGGAAAAATGAGTAAAAATGGTTAGAGTGAGACGTCACAGCAAAGATAACTTCGGACACCTCCCGGAGATCTACGCCACGGAAGGTGTTTGACTTTTAAGAACTCAGCCCGTGTTTCTGATCTACGAAGCAATGAGATTTACTTGTGGGACCAATGAGTCAATAGTTTGACTCATCTGACAGTGGATGGTTTGCCTAGCCTAGGGAAGAAGTGAATAAGACGTAGATGTCTAACTGTGACCACGACCGTGTGCAGTGGATGTATTCGAAGCTATATCAGGTTTTGGGATGATACCGAAAGTTCTTCCACCGTATTGGATAATACGCCGGCAATCACGGTAAATCTGGGATATCGGATTGCCCTTTCGTTTGAGAGTACCTTTAATAAATCCCTTCTTCCTAATTCACAAAGCAGCAGTGTCGCACTTGTGAAAATAGTTCTGCTGTCTGTTCATAAGTTCGTAAGTCACAACCTAAACACTCTTACGCGGTCGGTAGTGCGAAGTGCTCTCAGTCTATTCAGGGGGTAACTAGTCAGCCAGCACGGCAGCTATCCAGACACACTGCCACTACGGAACAGGATTATCCTAATACCTTCTGAGAACTCACCTGATCAACACCAAGCCCGGAAGTGAATCCTCGTTAGCAGCCTCGATTCCACATATAAACAGAACTTTTAGGAAGCACATTCACGGCGCACAAGATCCAAAGGGCTGAAGTTGACAGATGAAGTTTTAGCAAACCACTCAAAATAATGTTGCGAAGGATAGTAGGCTAACGACTCACTTAACGTGGTTAATCAATTTCATGTGCAGATGAGAATCGCATCATGATTCCAAATACATTGTAACCGACAGTTTTACATGTTTTCGTGTTTGATGAAACAAAACAGACGAAATATTGCCGGGTAAGTGTAAGTTCCGGACCATACAATATACCAGTGCAGTCTACTACATCGAAATACGTACGGATTGTCACAATGAGATTGACCTTAGTTCGCAATAAACTCATGAAAAACTATTGTCTTGATGTTAAATAACGCTCAGAACAAGAACCTCGGATGAACTAGTTCATCTCTACCGTGTCCGTTCCAGCTACCAGCACAAAAATGATTGTTCACTGAAAAAAATTCATGTAACGATATCACGTACCGGGGAACAAGCGCGGCTTGGGCAGTCGGGGAGTGGTAGGCAGGACAGATTTGATCGATTTCGTGTCCGCGTTCGAACGCAATCGACCAAGGTCAGGATCGAGATTTTGGGATGGGTGGAAGTTGACCTGGTTAGGGAATATAATGTGGCATATTTGATATGTTTACTAGTCAGAATTCACAAGAGACATACGACCGGTTTTGCGGTTGCCACCATTCATTATCTACCAAAGGTAGTACTGTGGATACATATTTCCCATTTAGTGTAAGCTACTGTAACATCCAGCTTTGAGTCGGCTCAGAAACCGGAGTTATTTAGTGTGTAGTGTACAATTCAGATGAACGAAGCATAAAAACTGAAACCAACGAGGTTACTATATTCACTCACTACCACTGGGTTCGTTCGCAAACAAAATGTACAGCGACCGACTGTAAGTAAGCGGTATCAAGGACCTTTAGGAAAGGAGTCTAACACAAGTGAACACATATCACAACACAAATTAAAAGTCCAAGTACCGGTTTCATTACATCACCGACGAGAGACTGTGTATCTAAGAAATGAGTAACGTGGTAGGATAGTCAACAAGAAAAACGTACGACGAGTGACAAGTTGGCGGCGATTGCATACAAGCTCAAGTAGATCAGCTCTGATATGTTTCAAAAAGAATAGCGTGTTAGTGAACAATAACGCACATACGGAATCTAAGCCCTGAGGGATAAATGCTCATACAAATTAAAAACTAAAATTTTTAACAAGCATATATTAACTGGGCATTCCTTCTAACGTAAACCGCCGCTTACCTAAAACTGGATAATTAAATCAGAAAATAATGCTGTTCATCTGAAGAAGCCGCTTAGTCCGATCATCAGCGAGCAACACCAAAGATGCCGGCATACTACATAGTCCAGTAGGATTAAGTAGCAGGGACGACTACGGATCATGCCTTAGATTATTTAGCACGTGACCTCAACACCCTAACTATACAAGGCTCAGATTAATGTGTTAAAAAAATAGGCCGTCTTAATACTAACAACTAAAGATAAACACACGCGCTTTAGTTGGCCCTGTTTATCGGTACTACATGTCAATCTTCCGACTAGCTGAAGAAAGCGCCAGACACTGACAAAGCACGTAAACTGACCGAGGCTTTCGAAGGTAAGTTTGAATAAAGCACAGAACTAGGAATGTGCGGTTTGGGCGGGACGGGTGGAGGTGGATCAGACGGAGCAGCACTGACTGGCGAACAGCCGCTCGCTGGTGACGGTTTCTCTTCCAGAACATCCAACAGTATGTCAATATGCTCAGTGGAGACGCACAACTTGCTGCCAGGTTGTCTCGGTAAGTTTTCTGCAAGAGAACAGTGTTCGGAATATGCAAATAAAATTGAAAACAGCATGCAACATGTACAATGCATAAATATTACTACATAAATAACCCGCAAGCACGAGCGATTTACCGGATTCATCGGCAGGTTGGAAATCAGTGCAAAGTTCCGACAGGGACGAATGAACGTGCAATTGTGAATCCAAGGTGCTATCTTGGCAAAGGCTAGAATGCATAATCTCTGCCAATTTAGTCAAATCGGATGAGGGGGAAGCATCACTTTTTGTGTAAACAGTCGTCAGTTGGGCTCGATTCGAGTGCATTGTCGAGGCCGCTGATCCAGATGCAGATAAGACGGATGCAGAACTTGTAAGCATCTGACGATTGTGTTTCACGCGTTCTAGGTAGAGGCTTTTAGGTGAGAACAGTTTACCCTGAGCCATGGCGGAAGTTGTATAGGAGGGTCGGGAACTCTGAGAAAACTGAAAACGAAAAGTGACTGGGTTTGAAGAACTGCAATAGGTCAGCTACAGTGTTGAATTAAAAACAACTACAGTTTCTAAAGATAAGTACACGAATAAAGACGGATCGGAGGTCGATTTTATAGTGCTCGGCATATATGTTCCTTTGGAACTCTGTTTGGAGAACTAACAGTACTGATTGGAACACTGCAAAACACATCAAAGTGAAACATTTCCCACATAAAAATGAACATGCACACTACGCTTGGAAAATCCGTATCTATTACAATGCAATAAGGAGAACTGTGTTCGTCAAGTAAATCTATCGGAATCTAAATTCGACAAGCAACCAAACACTGCGCTGGTTCTGTATGATTACTGGTTATCACAGTCCCTACTGCTCACCGACGCCAACCTCGATATTCTTGATCGTGGTTACCAGCTTAAATACAATCGTCACGTAAACTCCCTCGGGGGAATAGAGCAAAACAAAACAAAAGACTTTACGCCAGCTGGCGCAGATCTCAGCTGCCGGTTGATTTCCTGCTACTTGAAAAATAAAAACGTAAAACCTCCTCGCTAGAACTCCGCTGTAATTTGACTAAACTTAGAGATAAAAGAAGAAATGACTGTGTTACAAAATAAACCGGAAAATACGTACCACAAACCAGTCAAAAGGTACAAATTAACAGCTCCATTTAGCAAACAAGTGAATGAAACTAATCACAGGAAATCAGCGCGAACGATTGAAGAAGAGGAAATTACATCTTGGCAACAGAACATAAATACACAGCCAATTAATAAGATTATAAAACCGATGTTGTAAGATTGTAGTATTACCACGCATGTCCACGTCAGCTGCGACATATCACAGAAGTTAGACATAAAAGGGGAACGTTATGGAAATTGTTAGTCTTCACACAGGAAGCCCTCTAAACTCATTTTTCATGCATATATAATTTAATTTCAAAGGCGCGGATAATTCACATGTAGAAACTGGATGGAGGTTACACTCGAATCAGAAAACACGGATAATGTACATCGAAAATCAAAGTAACACTTCAATCACAGATTAGGTCACAGCTCAACATCAGTCACACCACTGATCTAGACAATATGGGCGAACATACGCTATTTTTTATTTTAAAATCATACGCCCCCAAAATGAACGATGCTGCAAAACACACCACCGCTATACACAAAACAAACGAGTTGAGATTATCTTAGGCTTATTAAGTCGACCTGCATTAGGGCACAACACCACGACAGGTGCCCTGAATATGCCGGAGGCCGAGCCAAACTGTTCCACATTCCCCAACAAACTATGAGCTATTTCGGGTGTCACAAATTTCCTACTTGCTTTCCTCTATAACGCAGTCTAAGTAGACAAAAGGCAGCTATGGTCTGGAAAGGTTTTTAATCAGAAGCAAAATGCAACAAGACTAAACGCAATTACCGATTGCTCCTTCAGTTTTATTATGAAGGAAATTTGTTAATTCTGATCAACGTACGCTCAACATTCCAAAAACAAGCATGCCTTTGTTTGGATTGGAACTCGCTTATATTTAACTTAAAATGATTCCAGAAATAGTGGACGTTAGATGACAGTGTACAAAAATAGTGTATCCACGGATAAGGCCGAATTGTCCATTAAACAGACTATCTCGAAAAAAGCTCCACATTGAACAAATGAACAGTATGCTGTAAGAAAAATACTCCAGCAGACCAGTGTTTAGTTCTTCTCTCATTGCAAGAATGTTTCTCGTTTTTTATTGGTCACCACCAAAGGTGCCTTTTGGAACGGATTAAATGTCCTCTCCTCCAAAATTCTTGAAAGCGCTCTGCAAGTAAACCAACGCCAGTCAATCGTAGCAAAGCGGCGTTGTCTACTTCCTTCATCTCTTTTTGTCTTCACTAAAATAGTCAAGCAGTGGAATTCCTCTCTCCCATCGATTCTCCGGTTTTCCCATAACCTTTATATTTCCAAGTACCGAAATGACAGTCCACTACTGTTCGATGAACTGCGATGTCTGTTACGTAATCTTTGGAATTTTGCGTCATAATTTCAAGGCATACAAGGGAAATAATCTCAGCAAGACAATGCCACCGGTCAATCCAGCGTCCATGACAAAAGTGAACAAGAAGGGGGAAACCCGGAACACATCCTTGCAAAGAAGGTAGTTTCAGAGAATGTTACGAGCAACCATATCGAAAGCAGCCTTCAAGTCCAAAAAGACCACGACCTTCGGCTGCCTACAAGAGTGCCGGTACTCCAAGATCCATCGTAAGATAAAAACGTGATCATCTCATCCACGACCCGAACGGAATTATACTTGTTCCTCACGTATCTGACTTTCTCTGGGCTTAGTTAGCCGACGTAAAATGAGATCAGTGGGTAACTTGGACGTAACGAACACTAGACTGATCTCTCTGTGGTTGTCACACAGAACAGAAACTATTGTTGGTAAGCCCTAATCGCGTGGTGCCTCTTCAGTTTCCCAACGCCTCCACACCATCCGTGAAAAGAGAAGGAGAGAGGAGATCTGGTCCGGAAGCCTTGTTACCCTTCAATAAGTTAAGCTCAGAGCTACTTCTGTTTCCGACGGAGGACCGTCTGGAACGCACTAGCCGGCCATTCGACCCGCCCGTCAGGTCGGCGCGAATGACTGCTCATTAGTGACCCACCTTTCTCACATATGGTCTCAATTACACCGATTCCATGGACTGTATAACCACGGATCAGGGAAAATAGACTTCTGCTGTTCCCAGATAGGAAAGGTTCGTTCCATCTCTTTTAACCGTTCGACCAAATGGTGCTCACGGTCTTTGTGCAAGCCTTCGGTCAGCTTGCGTTGCTACCGAGCTAACGCATCATAAATGACCAGGAAAAGAGCCGATATTCACATGGTTGATGTGAGTTTACAAGTTGAATTGTCATTACAAAAACATCACATACAAGTTCTGAGTCTCTATTATTTCTGAACCTTGGAGCTTCACATCCGAAGAATATCGCTTTATTCTAAATCAGTAAACTCAACTGTACTGACGATAAGAAATTTCGTGCATTTCAAGTGGATTTCATGCAATGACCAAGTAAGAAGCGCCGTTCATGGTGATAATTTCTTTCACAGATAGCTCAAGCTGAATCAACAAACATTGATGGCGGTAACTGATGACAATACAAACGCCAACAATCAGTTTCAGAACAACCTGTGACCAATCAGTAAGTCGTCTTATTGGTGTTACGATAGTCAGGATTTCCTAAAACCAAAATTAATGGGTTATCTGTCAACTGCCAGTTGCCACTGGTGGCAGCCCGAGGTTACAAAACTAAGCAACGCGACTTACATTAGTAGTACAATTTCTATGCTCAACATTCGCGTTGGTGGATTCCAGAGTGGCGTGTCCGAGAAATCCTGCCGGGGCAGTCGATCCCCTGGATCATTTGGTGGATTCCATATGAGACAGTGGGACGGGTGGCTAATCGGGTCCAAATAGGAAATTTTCGAGCTCCTGGCGTGGCTTCGTAGCTCAGCTGGTAGAGCGCTTGCCGCGTAGAGACATAGTGTTTCTGTCACTGGTTCGAATCCAGTCGAAGCTCTGACTTTTCACAGTTGGGTCTCATCTAAATTACATGGAATAGGCAACTCCGCACTGATTTGAGCAGTTACGTAACGGTGTTGTGCAGGTGCCATTCGCCAACGCACCTCGGAGAGGGTAAGCATGAGTATTCAGAATTCCATGAAATGTAGCTGACTCCACTCTCTGTTGTCAGTCACAAACTTACAAAACAACCTCTTAGAGCTACACTGTCAAAGATCAGCTTTGTTATAAATGACGATTCCAACGACCAACATGTAGTCACGTACACTGAGGTGACGTTACAGTACCAAAATGTTAATGGGTTCAACGCCGTTATACTTTCACATTTGATA
This sequence comes from Paragonimus heterotremus, assembly GCA_013368495.1. NCBI lineage: Eukaryota > Metazoa > Platyhelminthes > Trematoda > Plagiorchiida > Troglotrematidae > Paragonimus > Paragonimus heterotremus. The sequence goes on from LUCH01002932.1 coordinate 50,483, forward strand.
ACGTCCTTTTTTATGTACGGTTAAGGAGTTGCTTTATCACTGTATGAAATTTACCCGCTAGGCACAGGTGTTTTGTTGGCCAGTTTAAGCGTACGGAACATTCCCGAGTAAAATAAAACGGAACGGTTTGGAAGTTCTGAGACGAAAATGAGAAATGCCGAAGCACAACCTAACAGAGATGAGAAAATCTGTAGTACTGACAGATCAGTCATACACTGTTCTATCATGAACTTAGAATTACCAGTAAATTGCGTCGAACAAACAACAAATTCGTGTGCAAGAACACAGGATTACAAAACGACGATGCTTCACCTCATAATGGGCTTCAAATTCCATTGGTCCGCACATCTGACCGCTTGCTGAAGGAGGTCGAGGTGCTGGTCCTTTTTTCCGGGGTAACGTGGCCAGAGCGTTTCCGAAGGCTGATGGAGTAAAGGCATTTAAACACCTGGAGGCTGAAAGGTATCACCGCAAAGTATGAGGACTAAGCATTTTCTTTGAAATTACTGGCCACGGAGGAAAATAAACGGATCCCCACTAAATCTTAATGGGATTTACCAATAATATACAACCACAATAGTCTAGCGGTTACTAACCCTTTAAATAATCAAAGACTAAACAAGCAACCCACCAGCACTTCTTGCAACGAGCCAGCATAGCAACTATATAGTGTAGATTACACACAGAAGCCGTAAAATCGTTAACTGCTGATATAACAATAACTGAACAAAACGTACCAAGCGGCTACTGAGAACTGATGCGACTTAAAATAAAATTAACTTTACGACAGGGTGGTACTATTGAGATCAGACGCCGACTGATATTATCTGCAGGTAACTGATGTGGAGCGTGATATCCAAAATGAACAACAGAACATCTCGGAAAGGGAAATGTAACTGAATGCGTAATCGACCACTGAGTATTTATGAACAGTTAATAGAGCCAAGTTTACAAAACTTTACAGACCCGTATTTCAGTGATTACTCAAGTGACAATTACACCGATCGATACAAACGAGACTGTTACCAAATATTGAACTACCCTGACGCAGGACTGGCATCTAGATCAATACCATTAGAGTAAAATTAATGTTTATGACGCTCAGCCCACAAATGAAAGACATGCGCAACAAACGAAATAAATGGTAGGGTAAGTTACGATCTTTTAATGTACCCGGACCTGACGTGAAAAATGGCACGCGTGCTTGTGCTTTTGCAGCATTGGTCGCTTAGGCGGCCTTGGCTGTGGATCGACTTTCATACAAGCTCTCCAGACCCGTCACTCAACTGACGGCTTCGTTCCTTACCTCTAGTACCTCACACGACCGCACGGAAAACGAACAATGCAACCAGTGTGAATTCATCCTAAAAACAGCAGCGTTTTCATTTAAAGACGATTTGAATGCATATGCTAAGCCGTAGCGGTCGATAGAAAAAACTATCCTCATGAAATGTTCAGTTATTCTGGATGGATAAAGGTAACAGCAAATGTACTCACGGGAAGCCCTCGCACCCTAAACTATTAAATATATGGCTTTGAATGATCACTTCTCCAACTGCGAACAGTATACAGGATGGAGACCTGACAAACGAAATTCCCTAGGCTCTACAGAGTTGGAATGGATTAAAGTTGAGTCCTCACTGCGGAAAACCGTCGCTAGTTCATTGTTATCTGCCCGTGGCTATACAGTATCGGCTTCCGAACCAAAAGCTTTAGTTGAGAACCCTAATCGTTCTCATGTACCAAAGGTCACAGACGTGTCTCTAACTTACATACAACCAGGACTTCATGCATAAAGATAACTAACACTACACCAGTCATCTCGGCGTTTTAACCCGACCACCCTGCCTGGCGTACATAGTAGCGAAAGACAAAGAAATTGTGGTATGGATGCCACGTTAGTTTTATTTGCAACTCAGCTGTCCGTTTGCAAGACGTAGGCATCTGGATAATGGATACTTGAGCGGGAACGCAGAGGGCTTAACAAGTAAGCATCATCCATATGCACACTTCTGTCGCGAAACTAAAGCCTCTCTGCGTCATATGAACGTATGGCAACGTGAACCAACTGACGTAATGCTGGCCGTGACGATCATGATTGTTTCAATTTGCACATATGGAATTTGGGAGACAGTTCTATTTTCACCTACTTCTTAAACCACGAACTAGCGTGTGTTATTACAGTGGCTGGATAGCAGTTAGTCACAAGTGGCAACCACTGGTGTGACGATGTCGGTGGAACATTGTAGGAATGTGCACGCCATTGTTGAATCAAGCAGCCTACAGTTTTATACACACACACACACTTCTGTCTAAATGGTGATCCACTAGCGCGTCTTCAATATTTTAGCTGAGTGCCAAATTTCAAATGTCAAAGGTCAACATGCAAAGCTGCATGAAACTGTGCTAAAAGTCATGTGAAACGATCGCTGAGTTAACAAGTGGCATCCACTTGACCGGTACGAAGATGTGGGCAACATCAACTATGAGCTAATCGATTCATCTTAGATGAATGGGCATTCATCCAACGAACATATCGTGGTGGACCGTCAGTCAGGAAGTGTGAGCATTCCAACTATCGGCGGAATACCTCAACACAGAGAGAAGTGCGTTCAAAAACCAATGGCGAGCGGATGGGGAACGGCGTGTGCGACCGGATGAGTCATCGCTCGACCGGATCGGACCAACGGGCGAGACGTGGCAGCCAAAATAGAATGGATGACCAAATTGAAGGCGTGATTATTACAACACTCGCAGGAATATCTCAACACGGTTGTGGAGTACGGTCAAAGCCCACAGTGGATAGACGGAGGACAACACGAGTGACCGGACAAGCCATCGCTCAACGAAATCGGATCAACGGACGAGGAATAGTAGGCGGAAAACTCCCGGACAGAAGGCGCCAATAACACACCTAAACCGGGGGGTGTTGCGGACTGGATGTGATTCAAAATCGCAAGCGCACGTATGGCACGGTAACTAACGTGTCGGACAATAACGACTGTGCTTTATTGGACACCTTTTCGCTACACTGGTGCCGTGCCCTGAACACAACGCAATGAAGCTTCCGTGGCCAAGCCAATTTTCGGATGGAGGCGTGGAGGAGTGGCTGTCGGAATTTGAGGCGATTGCGGCATGCAACGGATTGAAAAGGGAAACACAACTGTTGACGGCATTAGGAACACTGCTCACCGGTCGAGCAAGAGCTGTCTATGTCTTGAGCAGGCAAAACAAGGGTGTAACATCGTATCAAGACACACGGATTGCACTGATTCAAGAGTTTACAAAGGAACAAGACCGACAACGAGCGATGGATCGGTTTTATGGTGCCGGATTTTGTGACATTCAAGACCCCCTGATTCACTATTGGCATTTATTACGACAGCTGACTTTGGGCTTGCCGGAAGCTGATGAGAAAACGAAGCGTAGATTGATGAGGGAGCGGTTCATCCAGAGTTTGCCGCCGGAGTTACAGGAGAGCGTTCGGATGGCCGAGTCTTGTGGGATCACGGACATCGAGCGGCTTGTCGGAATTGCACAGCGCCAACCAGTACGGACGCCAGTTGGACGGCTGGAAGTCAGGCAGCTCGAGCAGAAAGTGGACCAGTTGATGAAGGCAGTGGAAAGTTTGAAGACGAATATGGAACCAAGAGGAGGACAATTTAGAGGAGCACGTGGATAACCTCACCGCAATCATTGTTTTGTTTGTAATGGGGTGGGACCCTTTGCCCGCCAGTGCCCTAACAGGCGTCTTCATCTTTGTTTTTCGGTGGTAACGGGTTATCATAGGAGCGTTCCACGGGTAAAGGTTCTGATAGAGGGAGAACAAAAGAGTGCGATAGTAGATACGGGAGCGGGTGCGTCGATTACAGGCAGAGCACCAGGACTGCCCGTTAGGTTCGGTGATTGGCATGTAGTTACAGTCGGAGGGACGGCGTTAAAGATGCGGGGGACTCAGAACGTTGAGATCCAGATAGGTGGTATCAGGCTACGCCACGCAACGTTAGTGATTGACAATGTGGAAGAGACTATAATAGGCGCCGATCTGTTACGTCGATTGATGGCAAGCGTAGACCTGGAGAGGAACGAGTTGCGTGTTGATGGCGATGTCGTGAGGTTGCATGGCGAAAAGACCCAGGATCAGTGCCGAATGGGCTGCGTCTCGATGAAATCTCTACCAGAGTATCCGATCCCAGCCATCCGGCAGTGTGTTAATGAGTTTGCTGACTTGTTTACTAACGCGGATAATCAATACGGATTCTGTACGTGGATGGAACACTCGATAGAGTTACAGCAGGGCGAGATATGCAGACCAGTATATCGGCGGATACCATTCAAGTTGATTCCGGAAGTGGAAAGGCAGTTAAAGGAGATGCTGGAGAAAGGAATAATCCGAAGGACAACCAGCCCATTTTCGTCACCAGTTGTGTTGACCAGGAAGGCGGATGGAACTTACCGATTTTGTGTCGACTTCAGAGAGCTGAACCGAGTGACGATCAAAGACGCGTTCCCGATGCCTCAGATGGAGGTCTTTGCGCAGCTGCATGAAGCTAGAGTACTATCCCTCACTGATTTGCGCTCCGGTTACTGGCAACTATCAGTGGCACGGATGGACAGAGCGAAGACTGCGTTTTGTGTGAACGGACAACAGTACCAGTTCCCTAGGATGCCGTTTGGCCTGTGCAATGCTCCAGCGACCCTTAGACGTCTCTTGCTCCGCGTTCTGGAGGGCCAAGAGGGAGTAACCATATACGGAGATGACATCTTTTTATTCTCCAAGTCAGTGTCGGAACACGTGGACAGACTGCGAACAGTGTTGCAACGAATCGATGCAACCGGCCTGAAACTGAATAGTAAGAAGTGCCAAATAGGCCGCAGTTCAATCGTCTGCTTGGGACACACGGTTGGTAATGGAAAAATTCAACCATTGCCAGAGAAGTTGACAACCATCAAGAACTTCCCAATACCAAAGTCGAAACGGCAGCTGAGATGTTTCCCCGGAATGGTTGGTTACGATTCCAAATTCACGCCAGGATTCTCTCAGAAAGCACATCCACTGTTCAAACTGTTGAGGAAGGACAGGAAATTTGCATGAACTGAGGACTTGGAGATGGCGTTCAACGAACTCAAACAGGAGGCTGCCAGCATTCAACGGTGTCTGACAATTCCAAAACCGAATGAGCCATTTACAGTGTCAGGTGACGTAAGTGATATCGGAATCGGAGCAGTTCTTTCATAACCTTAGGAGACCATTGAGTATGCCAACCGAATACTGACGGAAGCAGGAAGAAAGTATTCTACCACGGGAAAAGAGTGCCTAGCTATCGTCCGGGCGCTAGAGAAGTGGAGGATCTATCTGATAGCGATCACTTTTCATGTCGAGACCGACCACAAACCCCTGATCTGGCTGAAGACGGCGAAGGATCCACGTGGACGACTGGCACGCTGGGCACTCCAGCTGCAGGAGTTCAACTTTACCATCGGATATGTCAACGGCACGAACAATGAGGTACCTGATGCACTGTCGCGACCGATACAGGAAAGTGAGCTGTCAACTGAAGCTACGTCAGTGAACGCAGTATTGGTTGCCGATAAAGACATCTTGGCCAATCAGCAGCAAGACCCTCAAGTACGCGAAGTATGTGAACATCTGCTGGCAGGTACCAAACCCAAGACGTTGACTTCAGAACTGAACGAACTGGCACAGGTCTGGGACCGGCTACATCTGGAGAACGATCAACTAGTCGTCGATGTGGAGGTACAACGAGGGCTTCGACCCCGAAAATTGCCATTTATTCCACTGGACCAGAGGAAACGTGTGATTCGACTGGCACACACAGATGTTCACATGGGACGAGAACGCGTGTACGATTTACTGCGGCGGAGGGTATTTTGGCCCACAATGCGCAAAGATGTGGTTGATTTCATTCCAGCCTGCTTCAGTTGCCAACAGAACCGGGAGACAATGACGACAACACCGCCGAGACAATCGATTGTAATAGAGGAGACCGCGCACACCTGGGGTATAGACATTTTTGGTCCACTCCCAACAAGTTCAAATGGAAATCGCTACGTAGTTGTCATGATTGACCACTTCACACGGTGGGTGGAAGCCATTCGAACAGCAGATCAAACGAGCGGAACGGTGGCACACGCTTTCATGAACAACGTCCTGGTTCGCTTTGGAGTACCGTACAGAGCTATCATGGATCAGGGCTCGTGTTTTGAAGGACAGCAATTCCAGGGGATGCTGAGGAATTGGGGAATTCAGCGCCTGAGAACATCGCTGTACCATCTACAAACGAACGGACTGACGGAACGGTTCAATCGCACAATGAAGGAACGGCTAAATAGTAGAGGAAAGAACTGGGAAGAAGGACAACCGGATATTTTGTTTGGATACCGCAGGACGAAGCAGGCAACAACCGAGAGATTGCAGCCGACCAGAAACATCCGGCCCCGGCGCGGAAAAATTTAAAAGGCGATGGAATGGACCATTTACCATCACGAACCGCAAGAATACGAGCTTCCAAATCAATCAAGGTCCTCGTGGGCAATGGGTCAATAGTGTACAATTGGAACCCTGACACAACCGCGACAAATTCCTTAAAGGAGGGGCGAGTGTGGTGGACTGTTAGTCAGGAAGTGTGAGCATTCCAACTATCGGCGGAATACCTCAACACAGAGAGAAGTGCGTTCAAAAACCAATGGCGAGCGGATGGGGAACGGCGTGTGCGACCGGATGAGTCATCGCTCGACCGGATCGGACCAACGGGCGAGACGTGGCAGCCAAAATAGAATGGATGACCAAATTGAAGGCGTGATTATTACAACACTCGCAGGAATATCTCAACACGGTTGTGGAGTACGGTCAAAGCCCACAGTGGATAGACGGAGGACAACACGAGTGACCGGACAAGCCATCGCTCAACGAAATCGGATCAACGGACGAGGAACAGTAGGCGGAAAACTCCCGGACAGAAGGCGCCAATAACACACCTAAACCGGGTAGAAGTGCACACGACGTGTGAGCGGAAACCGGGGGGTGTTGCGGACTGGATGTGATTCAAAATCGCAAGCGCACGTATGGCACGGTAACTAGCGTGTCGGACAATAAAGACTGTTTTGTCATTAGACCCAGAGACTGTGTTTTATTGGACGCCTTTTCGCCACATTATGACAGCGCAGTAAATTGCTAGTGAGAGTCGTTTCGTGTTCATATTAACTCCAACAAAGCTAACCGTTTCGAATTGACCCTGTTCATTTTTGTGCAACAACGTTTGCAACAACTATTATCTGAAAACACGAGGACGATTACAGTTGGTCACAAGTGGCATGAGGTAAAATTCAACTCTTACGCAACAAGGCGTTTGCCGTTACGTGGCACAAAATAACAAGCAAAACGACATCTAGAGCATGAAGATATAGTCGCGTAGTATTAACCGTCAGGCCCGAAATAAGGGGATTCTAGTGGAGATGGCAAAAACATTTAGGCAACGTGCCCCGCCATATTTTGAGCACATAAGGTCATGCCGATTAAATCTAAAAAGATACTTTTGAGCAAGCTGGTGTTCTAACCCGTAAACATGCAAAGTCATAGGGACCGAATTATCTTTGTTATAATTATGCTAATCAGAATGTAAACCGGTAACGTTTACTAAGTACCGTTTTTCATCCCAACTGTGCCAGAGACGTCTTCAGCTGTCACCTCGTGGCCAAGCCCAAGTTGTCTTTTACCTTGCGTCCACCGGTCTCTGTTTTTTCTCAGAGGATCACCACCCTGAAAAGAGGAACGGCACGGAAAACTCGGGTGTCAGCAGCGGAGACAATTAATGTGTGGTGACGAACCAGTAACGAACGTTACTTTGGTTTGAACACGATTCGAGTACGAAACAGAGATAAGTAATGCAGATAACGTGTCCGAACATACCTGAACGCCGGAACCGTGAACGTTTGATTGCCAAACAGACGCTGTACCGGAATCCAAAGCGGATGATGCATGCATTGCACTCACAGCCCGACGACAACCAGCGCGCTGTTTTGTGCCTGTTTGTCGAGGATTTTGGAAGGACCAATTCACGGAGTTAAGCTGATCTAATGCCTCTAATAACAATGCCTTAGCAACCAAACCGCGTTCGGATCCATCAGAGCTGCAGAATATTGAATCTGACTGATCAGCAGATGCACTGGCTGACATGCTGTTTTCGGCTAAACGTAGAAGCTCTACACAACCTGCGTAGGCTTCTTTGGATACACTCGATGTGATTGTAGTGCACTCAGGTTGGTTCAGCAACTGCTCTCCGAGTTGTAGAGCCGTAAGTCCATCTTTGTTTGCCAATCGAAGCATCTGATGAACATGGAACAGAGGCAATGGGTAGAAATGGTAAACTCAAGTTGATGCACACAATCGAAAACCATTATCCAAAAAGAGGGAGACAACGCCGAGACCCAAGACGTACCGGAGTTGGTATACCTCCAGCCTGAATCAACAGTTTCAGGGCGTCCAAGGATCCGCAACGAATGGCATGATGAAGAGCTGTATCACCACGGCCGTTAGTGCGTTGTATATTAGCACTGTAAGCAAGAATTCATTAAAACAGCCAGACAAATCAAAACGAAGAGTGAGAAAGAAATGAGGAGCAGACATGTTAAACAGAACTAAAAGATCGTAAGCAACAAATCAAAGCCAAGTGGGAGATCTACAGCTAAAGTTACTGGGAGATGACTCGTCAACATGTCCAACTTACAATGAGGAATTCTGTAAAATAAATTCGATCAGAGCCAGCGGGGACGTGTGATGACTATCACAGTCTCCATTCGTTTTCTGCGAGCACATCTGAGCTCGCTCCACGGCGACATGTAAGGCTGTCATGTTGGGCACACCACCCAACGAAGCTCCGTCATCGTCGTCCAAATCGAACGGAGTCATTAAATCAAAATTTTCCGCATAAACCTATTTGAGATTGAGATAGACAACGGCAAAAGCAACGTCAATTTTGGAAGTGAGGCAGTGATGTAAATGATTACGGGCAAATTAGTAAAACTATCTGACGAAAAGCCCATTAAATAAATCGAGAAATTTGTCGACCTTGTGAATGATGCTTGCTCTCGAAAAAGGCTGTTTCAGTCAAGCAGATACCGGATTACTGCTGCCGATTACAACAAGCTTAAACAAATAAAGATTTGGCGTTGTTACCTAGTGATATTAACGCACTAACCTGAATGATTACAAACGGATTACTTGTAAAAGCATCAATACAATCGATCCATAACGAATAAACGAGGACAGAATTTATTACCGAGATTGTATCTACAAACAATTATTCAGAAGGTATCAAAACAACTAGATGAGGTTTTTAAATTAGCACGGGTTGAAGAAGATATGAAGAGGCCCCCGACATGAGAAATTCTTTGGGACAGACTTGAGATGCCTTTTTCACTGGGTTACTAAATCGACTTCGGCGTATCAAACATTCGACGTGGAGACAAATCTTTTTTTCACATTAGAATAACTCATCACCATCGGCTATGAATGGTTCAATAAAGGAAACAGTAGTAAGCACAATAAAGAAAATGTGATCTGAACTGCAAAAACTAATTGTACAAACGTGAACTCATAGCTTTCGATTGATGCCTGCTCTGAGCCAACTTGATTCCGTGACGGTTGATGGAGCTGGTAGCTTGGACTGCTGGCTTTAGTGTTCGGTTCTTCGCTGAGTTTGGCATTTAGACTGCAATTTAAATGCGGGCAACCGAACACAACTTCTCTCTGTTAGCACTGAACTCGCTTTTCTATTGTACATATTGGACTGCTCTATTGCATGTAATACTTTATTTCCGATGATTTTTGCACTTAAGGTACAGACTATGCAAACACATCGTGTTTGCGAGGCGCAACAATCTTCAGATTCTACTCGTGGTAAAACATTGGCACGCAACATTTTACCTGCGAAATGAACCGACCTTCATTCAGCCAGCATGTACACATATGACGGCTTGCACCAATTCGGTCGAACCTAGAACAGTGTAAGTGTGTACGTGGTTACATGTGAATGACGTGACGGCGACTGTTGTTATGTCATTCATATGTAGTCCCAGACTGTAGTTGAACAGACATCTTCTTGATCTGTGCCCGTTCACAGGGTAACACAGATCATCAACCGTCTAAGTGGTACTTATTGCGAGGTTATCCTGTCTCTTTTCAAGGGGACAAACAATACCGATCCTTGTTTGGGACTACTTTGCCGCCTGTCAGTAATTCTGCTAATATAAGACTCGGGAGACAGTTACCAATTAAATTACGCCAGTATGTGAATTTCCGTGCGATCACGGTCATTCATACAAGACGACGATTTGCCGGGAAACATCCCATTCAAATACAACACTCCATATTACGTTACCGCAAGTCCAAGAGATTATCGAAGAGAGCACCGCAGTTTCTCAAGTAAACAACCAGCTCTAACAGATGTTCCGCCCTAAAAGTTAGATCTACTTAAGCGTACGAGCATTAACAATCAGAATAAAAGACCATAATTTAAGCAGAATGTGCGGTAACATCCATGTATACCAAGTAAGAGGTGGTGGATGGGCAGAAAAAAGTAAGTAAATCTAAGTCAACAATGATAAACTCATACGAAACAACAGTATCGTGGATCTAAACATCCCAGAAGATTCTGAGGAAGAAACAAGCAGTACAGGACATTTGTCTAGCACCCCACATCACATTTCTACATCGACGTTTGGTATACAATCCGACGTAAAAATAGAGATAGCCTAGTCAGACGTTTCTTTCACTTACGGAAACATTCCAACTGTTCCTGATAAGGCTGCGACCCAAAGGAAGCACGTCCAGAAAAAAAAAGAAGAGTACTAGAAATAGGCAGAAAGCCATACTTCCCACAATTACCTGTATTAGGGTCAGCAAATCGTTGGTTACAATCGACCGGAGTAAATCTCGGCGTAGAAATCTTGTGGATAGAGGATCTCTGATACGCTTATCCAGTGAGGCATTCGAACCTTGTGTGTCGAATGTACTTGTCGTGGAAGTGACATACCGTCTGTCCACATACTTGGCTTTGATGAAGGTTCTGCGATGAAACATGCCGGATCCGTCCCTATTGTGAGAGAAAATTAATATTAATAATAATAATAAGTAAATAAATAAGAAGGATCACTAAACTTACAAGGTTCGTCTCAGATCAAATTTTCCAATAGTGATTTCCATAAGACAACAATCTAACATACAACCATCAGTGTTCCCCACCAAGTTAACTGTCGCGGAAAATATGTATAAACCTGCGTTCATACACTCATCCCATAACAGTTCACTACGTGTTAGACATAGGACAAACAGAACAGGATTTCAGAATACAGACATCACGGTGGCATGCAAGATAGACAACACATCCTCGAAAGAGTCTGATCCAGATTTAATGGCACAGCAAACCATTATGCCCATAAGTTGCAGCATGCAAATAATAACAAGTACTACACAGAGACCCTCAACGAACCCAAGACATCCACATACACGAAGAAAGAGTTAGCGAAATCAAGATGTCAAAAGAGCTTTGGACGTACGTTGTGTTATCCAACGGTTTCGGTTTGATCCCGTTAACTAAGGACGATTCAAAAACCTCATTAAAAAGACGATTTCCGATAAATCGCGGAAGCTACAAAGAGAGAGAGAGAGAGAGAGAGAGAGGGCGGTATTAGGTGAGTAGTAATTTTTAAAATAACAGTACACAACCGAAACCAGTAAAACAAGATAAAGACAATTCGAAGTAAGTTGTGGCTGGGAAGAGATACTCATCCACTACTGTCGAGGCGAAAAATCTCTGGCACGACAGCTTCAGTAATTACGTCAAGCTCACTTTCCTGGCCAAGATCGAGAGAACAAAGAATTCCGATTGAGAATGCCGTCAAATTCAGCTAAGAATACTAGCCAACGGCACACATTTTGTCCAAATTAATTAGGCTTATACAAGAGAACCAACTGTAAAAAACCTAACCATAGACTGCATTCGAACCAGCGAGAGAAGCAGTAAGATACAATGCGACAAGGGCTCTACAAAATAAGCAGTGAGACCACGGTGAAAGCTTAGAAATTCCACACGTGCAGTAATTCTGAGGTCTCGTTGTGGTCTTATAGCTCAGTTAGTGGAGTGCTTGCCGTTTTTGAACATATTGCTTCTGGTACCGGTTCGAATCCAGCGGAAGCCTGGATTTTTCGCAATTATGTCATTTTTGAATTAACAGATCTGCCAAACTACTAATTATCGACGTCCGGCAATTATATCACCTTTCTTTAGTTAAAAAAATCCATTTTCCAGGATTTTCTCCCCAAGATGCTATGGCATAGACGTTAAGTAACCTGCAACTGATATACAGGGTACTATGCGATTTGAAAGTTAATTTCGAAAAATACATTAGTATGAAGCAAGCAACCACACGCCCACACATCAACAAGGCTGTCTAAGACGAGTATGAAGTGTAACGACTGCTAGCAAGCAACTACACAGAGATTGAGGCAACGTGCCTGGCGATGAGCCGATGGTAGGAAAGTAACTATTGACAGTTCAGCGACGTGACCGCACTTAGCCGAGTGGTAAATCGCAGAAACAGTAACACCTTTGTCACAAAAATGTACCAAATCACCAGCCTGGAACACTGCGCAGTATCACAACATAACACTGTTTGGCAGGCGTCTCAGCTACTTCTTTATGTAATTAAACATAAACTAAATAAGTCGTTAAAGCAGGGAATAAGCATGAATGGATAACGCTGAAGTCACCAAAAACAGTCGTAACAGATTTTGGTATTTGTTTGTTAGCCGAGCTCGGCATTTAGATTGCAAAGGTTTCATTCCTAAACAAGGTGACATCGTCAAATTCCACGCTCATTAACTATACGCTGAAACACTTGCGCACTGACGTTGTCACTTTGTTTGGGGATGAAACGTTTGCAACCTAAATGCCAAGCTCGACGAACATATCAATACTAAAACCATCAACCCGAGCTACGAACAGCACCACCACACTTCACAATTAGCAGAAATCGTAACGGATCTAAGAAGCTGATGTAAAGCTGGGGAATAACAATAGTAACAAAACGAACAAAACATCACTTATTTAAGTGAAGATCAGGTGCGTTAAAAAGATTTCACTTAACGTTAAATTGACAACAGGAATGATACACAGAAGAGAGAATGAATAATCAGGGAGAAAAGACTAACCAGAAGTTGGTTGGTGGATAAATCATCCATAAGCAGCGACTGTGTACGCGAACAATGAACACCCAATTCACGGTGCGCGCCACAACATTCCAGACAGATAAGCACACCGAGATTCACACTGACCCATTCGGGATCTGGTCAACAAAGCGAACGGATGAATTATAACGAGTCCTAGTACAAAGAGAATGTAATATAAACCAAAAAGATATCTTTCTCGAAAGATATGAAGCTTTAGATAAATGCGATGAAAAGAGGTTTGGCGATTAAGTCCAGTTACTTTAGGTAATCATGGGATGTGCAGCGCAGTCCGTAGTCACATAATAAGACACGTCTAACAGGCACAAAGAAACAAACCTGCACGGTCACAGTCTGCACACACATCATTGCCCGGGCAACACCATCGCAGAGAAGACTGAATATTAGCTCGCATAGCTTTGCCTCCTTTCGTTGAAAAGGAGTTGGGGGTCCCACGTGTAGATGCCGGTACTACAAGATCATTAGGTAGAGCATCCGCGCTACCCACTCGACTTATTCGGCTACCACGGGATCGAGAGGCTGGCGAACTGAAATGAGAGGAAAAAAGGGAGCGCCCATGAGGAAAATTGCGTAGCATGCAGGGGTTCAATGGCATGACCTAACATTCACGTACCGCAACACGGTAGCTTTAAGAAGCCAAGCAAACAGGCCGGTACTGATCAAGATGGTTCTCACAAAACCTGATATTATGGCGCTCAGAATAGGAATTAAAACGGAATAATCAAACGAAGCCGGCTGCTCATAAGCAGCGGCCTTGTTAGTTTGGGACTATTGAGCGAAAATACACAACCACAACAATTATGAAGAATCACCTGTTTTATTGACGGGCAATTGGGGATTTGGTTATTTTCGAGTTGAATATCGTCCACACTTGACTTCAGCTTTCGCATTCAGATGGACTTTCCAGCTAACCGATTTCAAAAAGAAACATAAGACTCGAATTTCACGTTTATTAGAGCTCGTCAGTAGTGTATATCCTTGCTATCGCCGGCATGCTTTCATGAGGCCACCATGCTGACCAATATGCTATTCATCTTATACTAGGCATAACTTAATTATCGTAACTGAAGGCTCCACCACTTTCGCCTGTCAGTACTGATCAGGTTGACCGTCCGTCCAGAGAGGAGAAACGTCTATTGTTTGTTTAAATTTAATCGGTAACCCCGCGAATGGGACTTGATACGTCGGAATCTCCGATCTAAATGAACCTACTAGGCAACAGTCTAGATCACTGATGCGTAATCGGGGGTTTCATTAAATCTAATCCCGGCCGAGCACTACCAAGAGTCTGGTACATCGAGTCTAATACATCTTTTCGAAAAAGGCTGGTTGAAAAGTCTACCTAAATGCGAAGGTTGCGACCGTATATAAATGATGTGCAGCCTGAAATCTACATATTTATTGAAAGGAAGCTGATCTACATAAGTTGAACACCAGTCATGGCGAAATTCATGAGGTCAACGAGTCGATAAAAAAGAGAACAGTGTGTCTTCTAGCGAGGAACAAGACTGATCGGCGCAATATTCACAAACTCCGATTACTGGGCTGATGAGACTAGAGTGTTAAGTACGAGGCCAGTAGCTTCACAATAAGCATGACCGATCAATCATATACAAACGTCAAACCACAACTTTGCACAACCAGCGTCCAGATTGCCCTATCCATTCGATGGAATAAGAAAGGGAGAAATCTAAATCTCCCTAAAACTCAACCACCATTATAAACATTACTCAGCAGTTTCAATGAGGCACGTGACTTCCATCTAGTTAAGAGGTTCCCGCTGACGGGGTCACCAATTAGCATGAACACAGCATCTCTGTTTTTCTCCTTCCGAACAAACTGAACAATATTCACACAAGATTATGGTCACACGTTTGGATATGACTAACTGATCATGCTACTGTGAAGTTACTGGCGGTGAGGTTACCACGCTAGTCTCCCAAACACGACGGCCGGAGTGCAGACTCCGGCTCGGACGAGGATATGCCCTACTGATGAGCTCTAACGAGAGCGAAGCTCGTCTGATGCTTCTTTACGAAGTGGACTTGTCCGAAGATTTATCCGAAATGCAAAGGTTGCGATCGAATGTGGATGGTGCTCGATTTGAAATGATCCACATTCCTGACGTTCAATCATTAAGATAAGTTGGTGAAGCCTAAAGTGAAGTCAGTAGCGCGATGGTCAACAAGGTGGACTGAAGAGAATGTGAAATGGAGTTCACAGCCCGGCCGTCGTACTAACTTCGTGCTCTAACAAAACGAAACTTTGATCAGCTGCTTTTGTCCGAAGAAATTTGACTAAAAGCTTTGTATGAATGCGAAAGCTGCGATTGTTGTTTTGCCCTTATCGAAGACAACTCTTGTTACGCCCAGCAGAGGCTACAGTTTGCTACAAACACTCCCAATTTCAACCACTAAAGCAGAGAGCAGACGAGCAGAGGTGAGGACACGTATCACAAAGGGAATGGTTACAAAGCTAAAGAACACGACATCTGAAAGCAGGCGAACATGGTTGGTCAAATGTAAACGATCAATTACGTGGCGATAAAAGGATGATGAGCAGAGAAATCAGAGAGAGAGAGCTCTTGAAAAAAACGTTCGGCCATGAGAATACTTCAACGAACATTCTAAATTGTTTTCCGTTTCACATCACGAAACTGTCTCAACCAACTGACATACGTGGAAAACTCAAGCTCAGACAGCAGTATTCAAAATAATGTGTTTGAAACTTTAAGGGCATAGTGGCGAACCAAATGACACCAGCTGGCGAATTAAAGCGTTGTCGTATCACAGTCGTTCCGTTCTCACCTCGTTCATTATCGTGAATTTTTTAACTAGGTGCAGTGAGTCACGTGGCAACACATCCATTGAAGGTAGAAGATATTTCGCTGATCGCAAGCGTGATCAGTCGTTAGGATAGAAGCAACGTCGTATCCAGCCTTTTGCAAGTTAACACTGCAAGTCGTAAGGTTGGCCAACCATGATATCACTAAGAAAACCTTTCCGGGTTCGAAAGCACGTGAGTTTCGGTAGACTTACATGCACTCGGACATTCCAATTTATCCGAGCATCTGAAGCAGTAACACATTCAACCAGAACATCTTCCACAACTTTGATGACGGTACGTACAAGTTTCGTTTCCATGAGGTGAACGAGCACCACGGATGTGAAAAAAAACGTTGGCAAGGCCGATGAATAGACGTTAGGCGAAAAATTCACTAAGTTGAACGGATCCGGAATACACGGAAAGCATGACTCATATGTGAGTCAACTCACTCAGCTGTTTGAAGATGAATCCATCGCAAAAAGTGGATATGTTTTGATGAAAATATTGCATCTCTGTGGTTTGGATATCGATCAAATCAATAACGAATTCAGACAAAAAACGTACGAAAATGATCTATTTCAATATCAGCGCATTCTAGATGGGTCCTAAGTTCCTCAGATGTGAATAGGTCTCAGGAAAGATCCCCACTGTTGCCCCCTCCCCAAATAAAACATTTTACTTCGCTTCAACGCCAGTCCTTGTAACACACCGCTGTGAAAACGGTCCAAAATTCTTATCATGCTCATCAATCATCATTCTATGTATCAGCAAGACGAGTTCGACACACATCCACCCCTCGGGTTTGTCAGGCGCATGAATTATAATTTTTTGAAGTATTTCGCCCATCTTTAATCCGAAGGGTAAGCGCAACAACTGGAAACCCACAGTGCCAAACAGTCAATTAACCAATTGCTTAATGTAACACAAACCAGCCAATACGCGGGTGACAAATCCATTTTCGTGAAAAAACGAGCGCGATTCATTTCTGGTACAATATCGTCAGAACTATGTATTTTTCTTGAAGGGTACAGCGTTTCGCGGACTGCGGTCAGCGTGTACGCGAATATCACCTAATTTCTAAGGTTTGTGCTAATCATCTGATCCAATCAGCAGGCTTGTATACTGACGCAATCATTTCCTGTTTCAACAAACAATTTAAAGTACTTTTACATGTTCTCCAGACGGTTAACAGAACTAATACAACATTCATAGCTACAGATAAACCAACATCTGGCGTGCAATCCAAAACGGAGTCAAACACCAAGCAGTATTGGGCGAATAGCTGAGACTTCTCTAAAGTGAAGATAACCGTAACGTTGAAAAGCTGTGAAATCAATCGGTTGAATATCAATCAAACGGAATATCTCTTAACAACGAAAAAAAACAACATAAGATTGGTCAATCCTCGGATCACTAGTCAGCACACTTGTTATCCTTAACATTTGCGTCTTTGATTAATTCCACATTCGTAGTTGAGTGTTAGGAGGCTCTAAGGCCGATGCCTCAATATAGCTTGCTGACATAACATTGACAGATGAATCAGAATTAAACTGACACCGAAGTCAGTTGTTTTCAATAAGAAGCTCGACGTAAACATTTTTGATCCAGGAGCATCTCCAACACCACTAAGCATTTGTTGGAAGACTAACGCCTCATTGATCGTTCCAATAGAGAGTGACTTGTATTGCTTGGCCAAATGATACGTCTTTCTGAACTACATGTAGGTTTTTCCATGACCGTGACTTAAGCAGTTCGAGTGTTTAGATCCGGCACATGTGCAAACAATTTGTTTTAATCACCACCTCTAACAAACAAATTCAATGTAGCAGCTGATCCCCCTTGTTGACTGGATAACACCTGTCAACCACAGTTCCGTTTGCAGCAGCTTGCACCTGACTTCTGCATGACAATGTTCTCCAGTCAGAGAACCTCTTTAACCTAATTTCGTTTCATGAGTCCATACTGATCTAACGGTTAGGCTGTTTTCCAAACTTGATTGGCCATAAACAATTACAGTAACGAGTTCTTCGCCCAATCCACGCAAAAGAGAGCTGCACACAACATCATATCCTGCCATAGAAAAATTATACTAAACGAAGAAGTACTTCGTTCAGCGCGGCCAACTGGTCTCTGAATTTAAGATGTTACTGCTGACACACAGACGGTAGCTTTTCAATTAGTCATCGAAGCTAGTATAGCTGCACGAAATATTCAGTTTGGCTGTACTCCACGTATCAATGACCGTTGGAAGAAATTGCTTAGTTTTGTAGTCTAAAAACGACACAAAAATGCACTGGTTAAAAAGGTCGGAGATTTTCTACGAAATACATCTGGTAACCCAATCTGTACAGGATGTAGTCTATGTGAGTCCGGTGCATCAGCACGTCGGTCATCAGATAAAACTGTGTTGTAATTTCCGCAAACACAAATCCAGAGAAACATCACCGTCGTCATTAATGTTATCACAGACAGGTCAATGATTGACGCCTATGTTTGCATCGCGTACAACCATAAACAGAGAAAACAACAAACCTAAATTGGGAAGTAAAGGAAATAGACCTAATTACCGGAAACTTTTATATCCAAACTCAAACATTCATCATCAGGGTATATACAAATTGCAAATAAACAATCCAGTTGCAACTAAGGCGACACCTATGAGACACCTGTCATGAAACTTTCATTGTCCCGCTCAATTGATTCAGCTCACCAAATAAACAACTCAGTCAAACATAGATATTACTCACGTCAGTGGACTGAACTGGTCGTCGTTTCTGCTGCTGCCTTCACTTGCCGACTATGTAAGCAGCAAGGACTTTCGCACAGAACCCCAGCCTGATCAACAGTGACCGAGCATTGATAAATTACATTTACCAATACCAAGTCACCAATTATTTTCCTCTTGATGTTAGCATCAAACACAGAACTGATTAAGTGCCCCAACAAGCAACTACTAAACGGTTTGGGAGAAACAACGTTTACAACATGCCAGACTACTATGATAATCGGAAGACACTGCAACGAAACGGTGCCTAAACCACGCCAATTCACATCGTGATTCACGATAGTAGCGCCAGTGTATATTTCAATGGAAACACAGCGTTCGGTAAAATGACGCTATCATTGAAGCAGGCGTGTTGGTGTATTGAAAAAACCTCCGCTATCATCGGTATGTAGTGCAACAGCAGTCAGCATGGTATGGGCATCGCAGTTTATCGAATATTATTCAACTCTTCATTGTGCAACACCCACTGGATTCCCCGTCTCTGGAATACTAGACCAAAAACGATGCAAGAGTAGTTCGTCAGTCCAATGAGGAGAGAGAAGGCTTTGCAACTTTCTCGCGTGGAGATTGTTTTAAGGGCTTTAATAGTATTTTTATAAAGTCACAACTACGGATGACTAGAATCGAGTTCCTCACCCAACAACGTTAGGACGACATGTTTCCTATCACGTTGTAACAACCATTTCAAAAAAATGTATTCACGAAAAACAGACTTTATCTGCGGTACGGACGAAGCTGAAGAATGCCTTTTCCATGCGAAGTTTGTAAGCAAAAGACAACACAACATAAAGGACAGAGTCCCATAGGGCGATAGTCATAACCTAAGGGGTTAGACAGACATACACGGGAGTAAAGACAAAAAAACATGGGGATGCTGACTACCAGGGCGGCCGTAACTTCAACACAAATTGTTTTTAAACAAACAGGGGTAACTTTGACATCTGATAGCCAAAGACCCAGCAAACTGGTGAATATGTTTCCGTTGACTTCAAAACAAACTGAAGTGTTCATTCGATATGACGTCTCTCTTCACAAATATTCCGCCGCAAGAAACTGTCGATAACAGTTGCAATTTTACTCTAAGCAGCAATGCCCCTTTTCTTATTCCGAACTGTGCCTGAACTCTTGTGCGTACATAATGTGAAGTTCCACTTTAAGAAGTTTACTTTCCAGCAAGAGGACGGAGTTGCAATGGGCAGTTCCCTGGGTCTATTCCTAACTGATTTCTTTATGGCTAAGGTGGAATCTATATCAGATGAAAGTTTGCCAAAGTCAACACTACAAACGTTACGTAGACGACATCCTGGCCATTTTTGAAATTGAATCAGGCACACCCTAACCTCAAACTAACTAGAGAGAACGAGGTAAACAACTCTCTTTCGTCCCTGGACATTCTAGTTACTTGAAGATCAGATGGCACGATAGGAAGATTCATTTACAGAAAGCCTATCTGGACAGGACAGTACATACATTTTGAGAGCTTCTGTCCAGTGTAACATGGGAGACGCCTAGTTCGAACGCTCTTTCACAGAGCGCGGAGGCTATGCACAGGTGACAATCTACCACAAGAATTAAGCACACTCACAGATACACTGCAGGCCAATGGGTACTCTTGAAGTTTATCAAGAAATATAGAGGTGTCATTAACCCAAGGATACAGCAAACAACGGTACCAAAGAAGATGGCGTATTTAGAACTCCCGTTTCTGGGTGACGGCTGGTCAATGATGACAAAAAGACGTCTAACAGCTACTGTATCCAGATCCAATAACGCTGTAAAACTATGCATAGTACAGCGAACCAGGGTCGTACCCGTCTCCTTGGCTACGAACAAACAGTCTACGTCTGTCACATCCCACTGTTTATACAAATATTCGCGTAGTTACAGTATGAGCCACATAGGGAGAACAAACCGACAACTAGCTTCTCGTATCCTAAGTGGCTGGAAACACAACTAGAAAAACCAGGCGTGTACATACAGGTCGAAAGACGGCAACTAGCGTCATCAATAACAAAACATTTAATCCGAACAAAAAACAGTCAAGGTTTGTGACACATTTCCTGTGATTTTTCGAAGGCACCGGAAACGCATCCTCCAGTTTGCTGAGGCTTTGGCTATCAGAGGTCACAATCCCCCCCCCTCGTGTGTTTGAAAACATTTTGTGTTAACGCTACAGCTGCACTGGTAGTCAGCGTCTCCATGTTCTCTTTATCTTGACTTCTGTGTCTGTCTGTCCAATCCCTTAAGCCGACTTCCGCTCTATGGCACCTTATCTAATGTATAAAATTAGTTACATGTTCATGTGTAGTCAGAATGTATAAAATGTTACTCCGGAGGAAATCACTAGTTACGTCCTCTCATTGCCTTATTTAAGTTCATCAAGGGGACGAACCGCTTTAAATAAAGGACGGAGTAGCAACCCATTGCCGTGAAGGAGTTAAAAAGTATTGACAAAAGTGATCGAAACATAGCACGACGACAGTAAATGGTATTTAGACGGTGGGGATTGTTACATAACCTGCTTTCCCTCTTCCGAAGTATAATTGCACGTTCACTTACAATCTCAGGTGCTGATGGTCAGGTGGCTTTCCACCTTCTCAAGTCATTTGAAACGGCTTGACAACTTATTGTTTGCCTGTATAAGGTTCACTAGTGTCACAAGAAAGGTGACCACAACTGCATAGTGCATCATTACACTACACGCTGTTGGTGCCCGTTCCCCGAAGGTTATTCGGGAATAGTGAAGAGTAGTGTCGCGAGAGACAGGCTGGATTTCGCATCTGCTGTGGATCCATTGATCAAAACTTCATCATCTGTCAACAGCTTGAAGACGGTTACGTCCACCACTAGTCAACAATGCCGCACAGGGTATGATGAGCGAGGCGAACAATGAGGAGTTTACTTCCGAAGACCCCAAGCGTATCCGAAAACATCCTTTGGTGGTTTGAACCAAGCGTAGTTGGGCAGCCGCTTGATGTCGTTTGTCAAATCACTTTAAAATTGCAGATATTGAAATGTGTCTTTTTTCTGGGCTGTTTGAACTGGCCCATTATACTTGTTCATCATGCTATGAATGTCTGTGAACTTGTACGGATATCCGTTTGCCAGTGACGTTTTTCTCAACATTTACTGTTCCATTTGAAGCTTATCAAGGGTACAAATACCCCTGGTCCTATGAAATATGACCTTGACCAAACCCCATTTGTATGTTATCGGGGCAAAGCTGGCGAACTGTAGACACTGTCCACCCCATGTTGCTTCGCAATGGGTCGATCACTACAATGTCCCATCTTCAAACCTGGCGATGAGTGGATCTAAGAAAACTAAACTGCCGTTTGATTCATTTTCGTGAGACAAGGATAGGTCTGGGTGAATAGAATTAAAGAGAGTGAAAAGCAAGTCGAAATGATCAGTATCCGTAAAAGCCAAAATATCAACATACCGTTTATGCAATAAGGTTTTGACAATATTATCTCGGATTTGCCGTTCTATCACTCTGAAGAAGATGTCGACTAATGTTGGGCCTAACGAACTACCCACAGCCACTACGTTTATTCGTCTACCAAAAATCCATTCAACATTAAACCAGACGTTTTCTGTACACAGTAAGATAAGATCCTTAAGATATAAAAGAGGAATACAATTCTGGCAAGAAATAAAATCACATAAAAATTCAACCGTCTCACGAACAGAAACGTTCGTAAAAAGCGGATCAACGTCAATCGAATACATAGCTTGAGAACTCACCGACAAGCGTTTTAATGTTTGTGCTAGTTCAAAAGAACAGTTCATGCAATGGGGGAATAAGATTTTGCGAATGAGATCCAAAATGTCAACCAGCTATCGGACAACTTTATGATGCGGTGAATTATTCGTACACAAAATTGGTCGCAGAAATTCTCTATCCTCAGGTATTTTTGGTGCATTCTTCATTCATGCTGTTTCCGTACCAACTGGCTTCACAAACCTATACTGATTTTCAGAGATATGACCGTGTAACAACAGCATCTGGAGTTGACTCGCTATTTGCTTTTCTAGTAGTATGTTACCTTCAGTCGTTTTTATCCTCCCTAAACTTTCAATGATTCTTCAAGATGGTGTTCTTTTCTATCCCTGCTCATGATGACAACACCAGAGCATTTATCCAGCTGGAAATCCTGCATCATCGATTGTCAGATGATCCATGGCAATAGGTCACGAAGTTGGCTCACTTAGCGCAATGTTCACCAAGACACAACAGTAAGCGGCGGTTGAAGCAACTCACTGCGTTGCTGTGGTGTTGATGACATAATAATTGGTGTGAATGTATGCCTGTCCACATCCTGCTTGTATCTATTAGCCTATTGTATATAACCAGCATGTTTTACATTTGCGACTAATGAAGACGAATAAAAGGCCAAAATATCGCAACGTATGTTTTCTGTCTGCACTGATGTAGATGTTTAATGGGAACCCAATGTTTCAAACATCATACTTTGATAGACAGTGAGGTATTTAGTCAATGCAAACTAAGTCACTGACATTTGCTCGTATCTTCCGCATTCAGCTAATTTTATGGAGGATGCACATGCAATGGGCAGTTATAGCAACTGTATATCTGCCGTAGTGCCTGTTGAGCTCCACATATATGGTCTGGGTAAAGTGCCTGTCAAAGTTGCATGATAAACAAGCGCTTTACTCGAACGCTAGTTGATTTTCTTACATTTGTGAATCGAAGTCTTATAAACAAACGACAACACAGAACGAGTACGGAAAGCAATGCAGTAACAACGTCATAAAAAAAACGCAATACAGTATTTCATACGATAGCACTATTTGCAGCTGGACTTAGTGTGATCGCTTAGTGATCATGAATGCGCTACCCAAGGTGATTTTCGTCGTCAGACGTTAACTGAGGTAGAAACCTTGATAGCGCTCTACTGACTGTTCGACGGAAGACAATGGATTACAGATCGCTCTGTTTTCATAAACAGTGCGATAGGTATCACGACTCGCCAGAAGACTGAGCCATAGTGACATTAAAGAACTTGGAGGAAAAGCACTTAGATCGAAAATAACCTTACCGACGAAATCCAGGTTTACTTTCTCATGAAATCTCGTTCTCAAAGCAAAAATAAAAGACAAATAAACTGCATCATTTTCGGCAGTTTAACAGCAAACCAGTTTGAACCGGCTGACTTGGATACTGATATTTAAACGGTCGCCCTTGGCTCGTTAAATGGAGAAAACACTGTAGAACCGTAAAACTGAGCTACAGAGAAGTAATACATAAAAAAAATATTTACACTCGACACGCATATCAGATCCAGATACTTTATGGGAACCAAGTCAAATTGCACTCGCCTTGAATCAAGCAAATCGTTCTCACTCCCCAATAAACTGTCCCCGAGACTGCCGTCCCCAGCACTACCTGTGCGATTGTATACGGCAAATGGGTATTTCGCATGCGAACTAATGTCAGCAGCGTCCCAATCCTGTGCAGCATCTGTACTACTATTGTTCCGATTACCAGAAGTACCACCATCGAAATTTGCCGACTCATCCACGTTCAAAGCGCGGTGGAATTCCTCCTGCATGGCATTGTTCAGAACGCTTATCCATCTAAACACAAAAAACAGATAGATAAGTAGGAATATCCATTCGCTGCAAAAACCATGACACACTTCGTCGTTCAAGAACGGGTGGAGCGCTTACAATAAAGTCAAATAAAACTGAGGATTTAACAATCGGCAACAAATAACGTTTGATATCACCTGCACTCGTTGAGCACCAGGCCGAAAACAAGTCCCAACACTGTAATGCGTCAGTGCTGCACCGAAAAATGTTAGCGGGTCACACCACCACAGTACACCGTGAATCACCGATCGGAGGAAGAATCATGACAAGACAGATCCTTTACGTATAACACGAACTCAAACTCCATACCACATAAATACTCCTACATAGTGTAACAATCGTAAGACGGACACAATCTCGGGATTCCCAATGACAACCTGGAGCGTCTGAGAAACTCAGACCCAGAGTCTACAACTACAATAATCACATTGGTTCAGCTTTAATACTGGAGTGGTTAATATGATCATGTTGTTCGCAATCTATTTTTCATCAGCCGAATCAGCATCCATGAGATTGGACGATGTGGATACGCCGGTAAAATTTCAAGCGATAGAGTTCAACTATTGACAATACCGATTCAACCCATTCAGTTTATTCAGGTGATAAATACCAAAATCTGGCGACTGAGGTAGACATAAAAAAACAAGTCTAAAGAAACATCTTGCGTCAATACCGGTAGAAACCGGAGGCCAATATGATCAACGAATCAAACACCACATTAAAAAAACACGAAGTGAATTTCCCTGCAAAGAATACCAAAATATTAGTATAAATAAGACAAGTCATAAGAAGCAAACCATAGCCATCAAACCAATCGGTTTTCCTGGCAGAAACTCTCAGAATGTTGTCCATAGCTGGACATGGGGAAGAATGACATTTCCTAAGTCTCCAGAATTAGTTCAAGAAATGACGATATGAGGATTTCATCTCGTAGTGCCGTCACTGAATGGATTCAAGGTGGACCGTTGAATAAAGCAAAATGGGTTGATGTAGAACTATAATGACCGCCCACGATTCGGTTGAGGAGATTTTTAGTCGGTCCCCCTGGTCTACAAATACTGCCGTTTCGTGAACACAACCGGAAGACTTAACGAGGATCAGGCGAAATCATTTCGGCAGTTCACTGAATCGGCAAGTGACCATTAACTGGGTGGCTCAGGAAAAACTGCTACAAGTTTTCAAAGAGTCACGTGCCGCCGTCTCTGACTTGCAAGAAATACACCGGGCTACTAGACAACACCAAAACCGAAAAAAAGATGCACTAACAGGTACGGAGACACCAGTGTGCAGAGATGTGCTGGGAAGACTGACGAAAAGTCTGTCCAAATGCCTTGATGCAGAAACGCTGAAGGCCAATAATTCCGTGTAGCGGTGTGGAATCACCGCCAGGCGCATGATAACATGGTGTTAATTGTCATCCAGATTCAGGAACAGTGTCGCGAACACAACCGAACGCAGTACGCCCACTTTTTGGATTTCTCAAAAAGGCGAGACATCGTGGGTGCTACAAAATAAGTCTGGCTACCAAGGTAAATTTAGTAGTAAAGCAGAAGTGTTGTATGAAGGTGTGACGGCGAGGGTGTAGTCGTGTAAATCCATCTCCAATGATGTTGATGTAGTCAGCAGCGTGAAGCACAGTTATGTCATACCCATAATCAATTAATTTGTAAACTGACTTCCGGGTACTCCACTACTTTCCCGGGTAAAGAAATAGTGTGATTCTCCGATATTAGATAGCCTCCTTGAACAACGAACTAACGGGAAGTAAGTGAATTCATCCACAACACCATGAGCTACCCTTCAGAATTGAAGAGCGTTTAAATCAAGTATCAAGTGAATGGTTGTCTGCATAATATCCAAAGATTCACTGCTCCAAGTCTTTCTGGTCTTAGTCCCGTGGATTTACACTAGATGCAGAATGTGTAAATAGAACCGTAAATGATATTGCGCAAACCACTTGTAGTTAGGTACATGAACAGTCTTGTAACAGTGTAACCTGAAAATGAATACCGCCAACCATACGACTAAAATGCATTTGAAACCTGTGAAATTTGCGAAGAGCGCTGAAAGTGCTGTACACGCTTCCAGACTGCAAACACATAAAATTCAGAAAACATGATGAAAAACCTCTGAACAAAGACTCACAGCGAGTAAATGTAGTGTGACAAATATCAAAAACTAACATAAAAAAATAACAGACATTTTCAAAATGCTTCGTGAGTATGATGGTCCGTTGTTTTGAGTCTCTGAAAGTGTGTTCAGCGGTAGAACGGCAACAATTTCTCACTAAATGAAACGACCGAAGGTATCTACTTTGACCATCCTCACATGACTGGATTCCCTATGGTAAAACAGCTAAACGACAGTTGGAGTTGAACAATTGACTCTCAATGGTTTCAGTAAAAACAAACTAATACACTGGTCACATTGGAAAGTGTTACCAGCAAGTTAATAAAATCACTCGTCTCGACGCAAAACCACCGGAGACAAAAGGGAGCATGATATTGAAGTAATGAGAGTTTTCTGCACAATCACTTCACATGAAAAAATACGACGGCCAAAGTTACTAAATAAAAAAAATAACGACACCAATTCAAAGTCTCGCGCAACTTACAGAGAGATATTTGAAACCTTAGTAGCGAAATACAACGACAAAAACCTTACACTAGTCCCCTGCAAAAAGAAATTTATTCTTTTACAATTCCGAGCACATTTCTCATGATATCAGAGTGGTATTAATGTCCGTTATGAAATTCAATAAAGATTAGTTTTTGTTTTCGAAATGTTCTACATCTGTCTACCTACGTAGAATGAGGGAGAAATGAACTTTTTCTCTTGTTTGCTAATGGAGTAATTATAGTTCGCTGATATCCAAATAGAAAACTGTCTCATGTAACGTGAGTTTTACTGAGTGTTCCCAATACGATAACTTATTTCACCAACGGTAAATCTGCCGACGCAGGGCTTGTTAAGGATGGGCTGTCAGGGAGTTATTGCAAACCACGCCTACCGTTAGTCTTCCTTCATTTCACACACGCTCGCGACGTCAGCTAAATAAGCCACATCACATGATGGTTGGTGAGTTGGTTTAGTAGGACTGGCAACTGACGCCGTTGACATGCAAAAATGCTAACCTCAGGATTGACCAACAAAATGTTATACCACGTGGCCAACTTCCACGTGATGCGTACGACGGTCAGCCACGTCTGGTTGTAGAATCCATAGGCTGGCCACTGGCAGTGGTCAGCGCAGGCTACTGGTGCTCCTTCAGAAATGGAGTTAAACTGAATTCCAAAAGACGGTCTTGATATGACATAGTCACAACAACCACGACGGTTGTCTTATAAGGCCCCCAAACTGGAAGAGTGCTAATGGACGGTATTTTAGGAACCGTCGGTGAGACGACGAACACTGGGATGTATGTACACTTTTCCACACTTAAAAAGAAAACGGAAATAAACAAAGAACGACAGTCATTTTAGGCACAGTCAGCCTACTCCACTTCATCTCACACAAAACACTCTTTTGGTTCTTAGTATCGACCTATTTTTAATCAACAGTACAAATCAACCAATATCCTTTAGAGAAGCACGGTAAGGGAAAGTACAGAAACAGGAAATTGAACAGAAAGATATGAGACTGAT
Organism: Paragonimus heterotremus; assembly: GCA_013368495.1. Taxonomy (NCBI): domain Eukaryota; kingdom Metazoa; phylum Platyhelminthes; class Trematoda; order Plagiorchiida; family Troglotrematidae; genus Paragonimus; species Paragonimus heterotremus. The sequence continues at coordinate 78,621 of LUCH01002932.1, forward strand.
AGTAGTAGGCCAAACTAAATTGTATCAGAAAGGAAAAACCGCAAACAGACAAACGCGAGATTATAGTCACGAATAAGTGAACGATAGTCGACGATTACACGCGAAATTCCGCTTGAGATGAGACTGAAGGAACAGGCGGAATTGCAAATGATTGGCTATTCAGAACAATAGTAACCATCAAGTTCGGGTTAAAAATTCTGTCCATGAAATGACTAACATCAATAATTAGCAACTCCTAGTCTTACTGTGAACAAACCGTTAGAAAGATATTCCTCTAAATGGTAGTGAGTTGGACGAAAGCACTCTAGCTGAGAGAATATACCTTTTGTAAAATGATTAACCATAACCGCCCTGTGCAGACTTTCTTAGACGAAGGCAAAATTCTTATCCACTTGTCCTGTTTACCCATTGTTCAAATTTCAATCGGTTAGAACATGTTCCGTCTACCCCCTCCCCTGTTGTGACCTTTAGCCTTGCACGTCCACGTATTATTTGTTCTGCCTA
>LUCH01002933.1:11432-42286 GCA_013368495.1 Paragonimus heterotremus
GGATTTAAAATTAATGTGCTTCACCTCCATAACAGTGTCAACTTGATTATTCGTTTTGGTAACGTTCAAACCCATCTGATAAAGGTAATTCCAGTTACAACAACACTTCACCTTCAACAAATGTAGGATAAATTTGGTCACTAGTCAGACAAATGACGACGGCTTACTTGATCAGTCTGTCTCTCGAAGCAGCACACCATTGAACAGCAGTTGTACATTGAATATGCAATGGAACAGCACTTTCAATTTTAGTGATGGAAACCCAATTTCGATTCCGATGTTAGACACGCAGTTACAGATACCACTGACAGCTCCTAGCAGCGATACGTTTGTAAGTAACGACACTACATCTAATGAAAATGATTTCTGTGAATTCACGTTAACGTTCTGTATACACTCGACACATTCAAACGTATCAAGTAGGCTGTACAGGGCAATCGATTTTCGGCGCTTAATTCCCGTGAAATTCTCTATCGTTCAACGTTTGCACCATCGTCGACTCCAGGAATTAAGTGTCCACCACTTATTCCAAACTCCCGTTGGTGCGTCCATACAGCCGGTCACGACTTTGCACAACTCGGACCACACAGAAATCAGTACATAGTTTTGATGTTTAGGAAGTTATTGCAAATCTTCGCAACAGTGCTAGTCTAGAAAGCTGTTTGCTGCTCGATCGCGTATGTAACTGGCCAATATAAGAAAGCAACACACTTCTGGTCACAATTCACTAAGGTTGTTTACTAAGGAATGTTATCGTGTGTTTTTGACGAATTCCTCTGTTGGCAGCTAGTCCGTTAGCCGAACGAGTAAGGTGTTTTTATTGTTACTTCAGAACAATGATCGTATTTACATTTTCAGTTTTCATAAACCTTTGCAAAGATTAACTAATTCCGTATGTACATGATCGTTTAAAGGATACAGTCATTCCGGACAGTAAGGGGTGTAGTGAATTTGCAGCTAGTTGTGCTGACCACATGACGGTCAGTTGCTGACAGGAAAGGTGTACAAATCATTTTGCTACATAGTATAGAAATCTGGCTTTTTCACAACCAGGACGTCGCATACTCGCTATGTTTTATTAACTTCGTCTTCGTCCTTTTGTTCCTGGCAACTGGATTGATATCATAAGCAATGTGGTTAATCAACAGCACTTAGTCAACGAAATTTCGGATAGGCTACCGATTGATCAACTGATCCAACTGAGTCATCTGCAATCGAGAGTTCATGTACTCCTTAGATTAGGTAAAATTTTACAGCATAGACCATTATTTGACTAGATCAGGGAAGATCAGATAGTGACATAAAGTGTTCGAACTGCTTCGTGGTTAAGAAATATTAGTATTCTCACTATATATTCAAGTAGTCAATGAGTGTTATGTAACAAATTGTTACGACTTCCATCTTCCAACTGAGTGACTTGAAGCCCAATCCGTTATGGCATACGGTCCGTTATTTGAATGTTGATAGCTCTAATAATTTGATGAGTAGTTGGGGATTTGGTTAGTTTCAAGTTGGAGATCATCCATAATTGATTGCACCTGTCACAATCCCACAGACTCTCCAGTCGGCCCCTTTCGAACTAGACTCGAGTTTCACTGTCATTAGAGCTCTTCAGTAGAGCATATCCTTGCCACGGCCGGGAACAGAACTCCGGCCACGCTCTCACCAGGCAACCGTGTTCACCACTGTCCCATTCACCTCACATTAGGCCCGACCGAAGTATCATATGCGAACGCTTAACCACTTTCGCTTGCGAGCAGTGATCTGGTTGCCCGATCACCTCGAGAGAAGACACGGTAACAAATGATGAGCTCTAATGAGGGCGAAAGTTGAGTCTAGTGCTTCTTTCCGAGAGAGACTGACAGGAAAGTCTATCTGGATACGAAGCCTGCGTTCAAATATGAATGATGTTCAACTTCTTATTATTTGTGCTTTCTGTTTTTAAACTAACAGCCAAGTATTGTTTGTCACGAAAATTTAACACAGTTCATGTTCTTTCTAAGGTATGACATTCAGACATAAGTCCAAGACTCTAACTTCAACCTTATTGCAAACATTCAGTAGCGTATGTCCGCGAAAAGACAGTGGTAAGAAGCACCGGTGAGCTATAATCAAAGTCACCTAAACATTTAGTTGTTTTTTTCGGAGAGGGCCAACTGAAAAGTCTATCTGAATGCTGGAGTTGTGATCACATGTGTGAGTTCACAGTGATATACTTATATTCATCACTGTACTTGACGAAATGTTTCCAAAACCTTTTCGCAAACGCCACGATAAACAACGCTTCGATTAGAATAACACATGTGTTACTCAAAGCAGATAGTATGTAGGTGCACTCAACCTCCCCAACTGCTGCACCCACCAAACTACGCATTCTTAAAATGTCACCACACTTCGTTTGTACCAAACCTATCATATGCATCTACTTAAGTTCTAGAGGTCTAGTCTGTAGCAGTTTAAAATTAACACATAACAACATGTTTTTCACTTTTCCCTTTGACATGTATACAAAGTCGCCAGATCGCATGCGTTACAGCCTATGTCTGTTCAGCATGCATGAACTGCCTTCGTCTAATCGAATGGTTTGTCACTGAACATTACTAATGTGTATGCGATCGATAATTAGTTGCTTATGTGTTCGACTAATCGATATGTGATTTTGTGCTTGGGTTAAATAGGTGAGCTAGAAATGCAGGCTATCTGGTTGTGTGAACGAAGCTTTTTAATCACTGCAATCAACTGTCAACCAGTGGCAAATGGAATATTTCTGGGATACTATCGGAACCATAAATCTTTGTGAACAGGCTTCTTGCCCCATCCCATAAAATCGTCCAGAAAGTAAGTACGAATGAGTGGGTCATTAAGCAGCAAATGAATAATGTATTATCACTAGAAACTGTGTTGTCAAAAAGTATGGTGAAGAAATTGACTGAAATTTTTGATAATAGGTGCAGACGATGTGGTGTAATCCATGGTGCAATGCATCGACATAAAGCAGCGCAGTTTACCGGCCTTCTACAAAATAGATGGCTATTTGACCGTCATACAAATAGAAATTACCCAGTTTTTCTAATGTTTCATAACAAAGTGGATTACTATTGTAACATCTCATTAAAATCACACATTCGATTGGTTCAGATAATTGTTTTTGGAAAACATTACACCGCTGAATCACTGTTGTGTTTTGTCCAGTCAGTTTTGCCATCCCTCCACAGTAAATGTAGAGTGGTCCGTTTCTGGTTCCTTGAATAGAGAAACGCCTTCAAATGTATTAACATAAGAAGTTTTTTGGTCTTCTGAGACAGTATCACACTCAGCTATCCCGCATAAGTTTGTTAGTTGATCAGTTTTCTAAATTCACCTGGATTATTCGTATAATTTGTTAAGACTAGTCTACATTGATCAACAGTTGAGTTGTTATTTGAGGCGCAATTCTTTTCTCGTTTATCAGTTCCACTTATATGAGCCCCACATCCATTCCCAAGGATTCGTTTATGTTACCATATGCACTTAGTGTAGTATTTGTGATCTATTACTCGGAAATATTCATCCAGCTCATCCTGCAAAATAGCTCCACCCAGCTGGCTGGTTGGTGTTGTGCATATTATTTACCAGTTTATACATTCCAATGTGCTGATGTGTCACTTTCTCTTTTTAAAGGGACAACTTATCAACTGAGTTTTGATAATTGTCTCCACATACACTTTAAATGCAAATTTTCCCCCAAGTCACAATCTTTTACGTACTTAGGTGTCACGTTTGGCCACAACTTCAGGTTAATATTGTTATCACTAAAGTGAGAACTCACATTTTATATTTCATTTCTAAAGTCGCTTTCAACCCCGTATAGTCCTATTCTCCGCTTTGTGAATGCATACCTACTCCTCTCTTTGGCCATATTGTTATACGGTCATTTTCCCTGACCTTCTAACCAAAGATTGTCAACCTCTTTCTAGACTCAAAAATCACTCGTCTAACTGTAACGGTATTTCTGGTTACCCTCCTAACTATCGCCATATTGATTCAACATTTTAAAGTATGCGATTCATTTGCCTCCAAAACTTGGTCCAATTTTGATTATCCTCTTTATTCCGACTTTTCAAAATGTTTATTCACTTCCTCAACTAAGTGCAGCTTCAAATCTGTATGTGTATATCCGTACATATCGTTCACTTACTATATCTTACTTAACACGCTTTTTTATTGATCTAAACAAGTTTGCAATCATTGTTAAGTTAGTAACCTTCTTGAATATTTCGTGTGTTGAAGATATGTCTACTTAAATGCTGTATATTCACTTCTCACGGTGTATAAAGCAAGTTTTTGACTTCATCTGAAACCTTCTGAACAGTATCCACTGTCCAAAGTAGCATATCCCCAAATGTAGCACGTTTCTGATCGCTCGGTGAGTGCGATATTTTGGAAGGATGGGCGTATATAATTTATGGACAAGAAACACCGTTTTCTAATAGCAACAAGAAATTCCTCATGCACCCGCTTCAGTGATTCCGCAGGGTCATTTTGCTGATGCACATAATCATGACTGATTTATCAGCCTACATGGAAATGGTATCGTTTAGTCCATAATACAGTACTGAAATCCGATAATTATTACGGATGTTAGATCAACTCCGCTGCAATTATTTGAGCACGACAGTTTAAAAGATTATAAGTAAATTCCACCCAAAACGGCAGAATACAATTTTAAACAGGAATTAGTAGATCCATTCTCCGTTAGTAGAATTAAACGGTGTGGCCACGTACGCGACCTGGAAACTGATCCGTTGGAGCATATTTAAAGGCAACGAAGAGAGAACGTCAGGTAACGGAATGTAAGCGTTCAGGCACTGGCAACCTGATTTTTTCAAACGTGAACGCAATTTCCAGATCAACAGTGATTTCAGTTAGCACACACTACCAGTGTATGTAGGTCAACAAAATCGCGGTGAACACAACCATAAGAAGATCTTTGGATATATCTTGTCTTATTAGAAATCGGTGCATTTCCTATTATTTATACGAACTAATTTTGCCATCCATGCATCACACCCGCCACCAGATTAAAAGATGTTCGGTTTAATATCATAGGTCTGAATCATTAGATATTCTCAAAAGTGTGGAGTCACTTCACCTCAGTCACACTACACTACTGATTGCCGTTCGAAAACGGCCACCATCTCCGATCTCAATTAACTGTTAGTAAAAATGACTCGCCCTCCTTCGTCACTGCATTGGATAACATGTCAGTTTGTCAGAGCCTAAGTCTGGTTGCAGTTTCACAATACCTTCTGTGATCAGTGTCTTTGGCTGTGCTGATGAGTTCCTCCACTTGTCAAAGATTCCGACGCGTCTGTACTGGACAATTGCAGACGCTTCTAGAACTGGAAACTAATCGGGCTGAAGCTCAAAACTGAGGACTAGAAGCTCGTGGTCACTAATGGCAACATTCAGCTTAACACACTTGCACAAACCGGAGAAGTCACTCAGTTATGCTACCAATACCTGATCCCCAAGCAACACCGACGCGATGACACATCCCGGAAACATATTCAACTAGGACTCATCATGTGTTTGCTAATCACTGGTAGCAAATTCGTTCGAATTCATTCAAATTCCACTGTAAGCGTATCAGCCAGTTCATCTGCCTGATTAACATCCTATTCCCAAAATAACTCGATCGTGAGTTCTATGCAGAGTCCACCGCAGTATACGTGAAATACCGATGATGCACTCTGGTGGTTCATTCAGCAGTTGCTCTTCCTCCAGTCCGCTTCATCTGTACAGCAGTTCGCCTCAGTGGATTAAGCCTTCCTCATTAGGACAGGTCCTAGTGAGCTACCTATCACAACTCCAGAAACAGGTGTTTAGCAGTTTGTTTCTTCCGTGATAATTTTTGTCTTAACTCCAGAAACTCTCGTGATTTTTAACGTCTTACTCTTTCTCGTCATATAGCCGGTAACTGTCTTGATTTCCAATTCCGTTTAAAACCCCTAATTAACATTCTCTCTACCCCTCACTTAACTGCTCATGATCATTTGATCTCGTAACATCACTATCTTTGTCAGCTTTACGCTGCGTTATTTGAAACCCTTTTCCCGGGTCTCGTTCATTTTGACCTCACCTATCAAGCCAGTATTCTTCACCAGTATACACTGATTGTATTAATTTCTCTATACTAACAGATGAGATGAGAACGAAATATCTGTGCAAAAGGCATCGTACGATATACTGGTGACCTTTTTCACATTTTTCAGTTTTGTTTTCACCGACTGTTTTTTCTCTAACATAAGCAAAAATTTGTTAGCAGTTAGGGCGACCCGTGTTTGACACAACCCATACAATCAACAACCTGGTGAGAAGAATTCACAACTTCAGTTATGCAAGGTGCAACAGACAAAATGTATGCTCATTGTGTGGTGCTTGTAACGTAACTATCAATTTTGTCCGTTTAGGCTATCGATTACCAAGTTTCACCTACCACATTTTCATCGAGCATTTCAGATCTGTATTTACAACTCCTGGTCAAGGTGAGCTTACTAAAAGTGATTCCTGTTGGCTCTCACAGTGTCGCGACAGATCATCTCGACTGATTTACCCTTACCACTTCATCCGCGAGGCAATGCACTTCGAGGAAAAGTTTTCTTAAATATTGCGGTATCTGAGCATTAATGAAAAATAGAATCGAAGTGCCGTAAGCCAACTATGCCAACGGGGATCTTTCTCAATGCTGTCCGCTGATACTGCATACAGGAGTGGAGAAGATAGCTTAGTCACCATCAGTCTGTCTAACGTGTACCTTCTGTTTGGTAAACTAGTATATCACTGCATGAAGCAACATCAACGCGGACCCCGTGTTAATAAGGCTGGAGGTTTATCTAGTTCATTCCTGGATATATTCTGCGATAAATTATTTTCCACTCATTCATGAAGCAAGTTTGAACGTTAATACACTTGTCAGCGCTCTTTTTTAACACGTCATTTCAGTACATTGGTTGCATCAGTTGATTTCGTAATTACGATTGCACACAATTATGATTTGCAACTCTACAGGGACCAGTGGTCTCAGAATTAACTGGGTTAGAGATGAGTGTTCCAGTCACTGATGGTTATCGTCCCACAAAACATTAACGGTCAAACGTGTTACATTCTTCATACACCAAGGACTATACTGGTTACCGACATCATATGGAACTATCTCCTACTGTGTTCGACCATACACATAGCCCACTGACTTTTGCCCAACGATTGTTCCAGACTTCCCATGACACTCATGTCTAACTGATAAACAAGTCACTGTTTACTGTTGAGTAGTCGGGGATATGGTTAATTTCAAGTTGGAAGTCACTCACCGTTGGTCACGGCTGGTGCACTCCCATGGACTTTCCAGTAGGCCCGTTTCGAACGCCAGAAGTAGTAGACCCTAATCTCGCTCTCATTAGAGCTCGCCAGTAGTGCATATCCTCGCCACGACTGGGACTAGGACTCCGGCCACGCTGTCATCAGGCAACCGTGTTGACCAATGCGCCACTCATCTCACACTAGGCTTGACAAATTTATCATATGTGAACGCTCAACCACTTTCGCTTGTGAGTAATGATCAGTTTGTCGGATCGTCTCGATAGGGTGATGCTCATCGTGAAAGTCACTGTTTCCAAATAAATGAACGGGGAAAACCTCGGCACCCTGGCGTCACCGAGTAGTTAGTGGTCCTTGCTAACACTGCTTTCAAACTTGTAAAATCTCCTATAAAATCTTTTCACTCAGTAATTAAGAAAATTTGTTACTTCTATTAAAAGATCGTTGGTTCTTGGTCAATTGAGAACTCAGTTGCTAATTTCTTCCCTGTAAAGCTCTGTGTTGCTGTTGACGCCTTAGATCACTCCATACGAATTTTGTAGTGCTAATCATCGCAGTAGTTTGAATATCACCACCGTTGTGAGCAAACTGTGGCTGACACCGAAGACTAATCCATCGCGAAAATTTTGCCCTACCGCATTAAAGGAAATAATCGAAAAAAAGCGTGTATTTGTCACTATTCAAATGAACGAGAAGCAATTTGACCTCTGTGTCTGTTCTAGTGATCTGCCCATTTATTGCCACGTTCGTGACCAGCGGTGTTTTGGTCACTTTCAACATGTTTCCCTACTTTCTTGTGCAAGAACAAAACTTTTAAAACCCCCAACTCTTGGTAATGCACATTGTACTGCGTATAATGGAATGACTATCCGGGTACAACTATCAATTTTCTGCCAGTTCGACATTAGACTGCGTGTTCGGCAAACGACCACAACATAAGGTCACACAGGAATCATAACGAAGGCGAGAATACAACCTGTCGATCATTTACGAAAGTTGCTTCTTCCGGAAAAGGTCGGAGAGTCACAATGTCAAGTAAAAAAAGGGAACCATACTGCTGTGCTTTCATCTTTTCACCAAAGTACATGCACTCAGTCACATGGTAACAATTTTATTCTACATTGAAGATATGCTTGAGGTTGGCGGCACTGACAACACATTGTAAATACACAACAGTCGATGTGAATCTAGACGATGTCTGACAGGTGCTCGGGGACAGTCTGAAATGCAAACAATTCTTATAACGAATTGGCAAATAATGAATTTATTCGGTTGGATTTCAAACCCGGCCCAATTAAAATAGGGCGTGGGCACAACAGAATAACAAACATTTCACCTTTATCCCACGTTTAAACGCAGCCATCTACAACGGAATTTATAGGAGATATTTGACATTCACTTTTCAAAATGAAATCAACGTTTTTTGTTATGATTGTAAATCAACAATCTGCCGACCGTATAGCTTACAGTTATCCATAATAATTATTGTTCCATAATGTTAGCTGTTCGTTGTCAGTCATGCTTTTTACTTACTGCGACAAATCTCGTTAATCTACTGCTTTTCGCATCGCGAATCCACAGAAATTGGGTAACTACGTTACAATGAGGTCTCTTGGTGAATTCATTTGGGTTTAGGATGACAGTTACGCCTACGTTTATCAGTGCACGTATTCGCTGGACTTCTTGGGTCAGTGGTTGCGCCACACCGGCTGGATCAATTGACATTCGTACTGTGGACAGCAATTTCCAAGAGGCGCAGTTCACTAATCAGTGTTATGTATCTTTATCCGCTCACTGCGTTAGTCAAATCAAACCGTCTTGTCATTCAGGAAAATTGATTAACCGCCCAGCATTTCGAGTTGGTCTCACGCCGAAGGGCAGACCCATCGGAAATTCAATTAAGTGACGTACGCCTGGTCAGCCCAGAATGATAGCTTGTCACGTTGGTTTCCCAGTTAAAATTATGCTGATGGCTCAGTTTGCTCATCGTGGTTATGAAAACCACAGACGTCCCAGAGATAAACAGTTTTCTTACCTTCATACTAAACTACCGCCTGGAGGATTCAACAGTATAAGATGCCGGATGTCAAAAGTATACCTCTTCGAGTAAAAAAAGCGACCGAATTAGCTTCCTGGAATGAAAATCTGTTATTTGCGGTAATAACAACTGCCTATCGTGTTTTAATGGGTGACTCACTCGTGACGAATAGTGTGGACCCATCTATGTCGGCTTCAGGTTACAATTTCTGTCGGCTTATTAGTGAAAAACTGCATATCTGTATTATCTGCATCACGTTTTAGACTAAACAGACACCAGGACTGTTCAATAAGACAGACGACACTGCTTAATCTTGGTGCCCCTTAGGTCTCCTTCGCTCACTAAGTGAGCTAGTAACCTTGTATTAGCGCCTGGTTAATTGTTACCCTAGAAATCTTTAAAGGAACATCAACACAATATGGTTATTTACACATATGTGTAATGTCGTTTGTTGTTTCTATCCCAAAGTGGTATATTCTTGTTGGCGTTCAGTGAAACAGCCACCTTTGTCGTGGTTCACCCGATCGATCACACAAGTACACGATTGTTGCAGTGCTATTTCACAGAAACCACTCCGTTAAAACCAGATGAGGAAGATTACAACAAACATGTGCACCGGTGATGTACTATTCTTTCACATTAAGCTGTAAAGAACGACGTGAAGTGCACCTTCGTTGCAGTGATCGATAGAAAGAAACTGTAATCAACCCGAAAGTATTGGTTATCTAATTCTGAAACCACACTGAAACCAAACATAGTAGAGAATGACTGAGAATTCCACAATCGCTGATGACGCCTAGAGAACAAATCTCTCATTAGATATGTGTATTGATAAACTAATCTAAGAACAGTTACGAATAGCGTGTGACCGATTGTTTGCAGGTGCAATCCACACCAGGTTGTCAACCAACAGAACTCCTAATGACGGACCAAATACCGACCTCTTTTGCCGGTCAGTTGACGAAAGTAGGTCGCGATGGATCGGTTAAGTGACTACAATAACTGCTATCTACGAGTTACTGTAGGTAACTTGCATTGGAGAACTGATACCTTGTTAGTATTTTCATTCTTTCGCTTCCTCTTTCCATTTTTCAAGTTCCCAGAACGCGAAAGAAAGGGAGAACAATAACGATGAATTCGCGAGATCGAGCTGAATTTCCGTTTGTAGGTGGGAAGTGTTTTAAGTGCAGGTACTTGCACTTAGTCATGCGTGTTTTCCAAACCGCGTAATCGAACGGGGTGAGGTGATTATTACATTTAACCTCCATTTCAACCTCAGGTGAAACAGCGATACAGCCATATTCTGACCAGACTACTAATCCTATTACTTCCTAGTCTCAAGAGATCCTACGAATAGTAACCATCAATCGCTTAGAAGCGAATCGAATAACCATACTTTAACTGCCTGACAGACCACATTATTTCCAATAATCTGACCCGTTCGACTAATGTTATCGCAGTTAACACCACCAAACTAATATTGAGTATATTTGTCCATGTCCATGGATTGGTGTCCTTCAGCCTCGTTCGGTTATAATGAACCGAATAAAGTGAGTTACCATTGCTCTGGGTTTATCCATATCATGTAGGATGTGGTCCATTAAGATATATTCAGTGGTTGGATGCGGCGAGGTGTTTGGTCCTTATATGTGCATCTGTAACGTGTGACACGACGGGTAATTTAAATGTCAGCCTGTTGGTGTATACTCACTTGTACTGAAGACCGTGGCAATTAAGCATCAATGTAAACCACTGATGTATTGCTGTCTGTGATGATGACGACGAGAATGATGACTGTATGAGGTACTGAACGATGACGATTAACAACGCATAACCGTGAAAGTGTTATCGCGTAAAGTGATATTCTATAGCTATTGATGAGAAGTTTACTAGAGTAGACTCTGAAGCACCGTATTTTCCAAGTCATCGACAAACCACGACCAGATATCCTTGTTAACCGGTGTCTACATGGTATTCATCAATGCAATCTGATGATGACCTGCTTGTGCCGTAAACCTTCACCTACTTTTACATTCATCGATTATCTCAACCATCCCGTGAAACGTATGATGCTTTTTTCTGGGGGCGGCTTAGGGTCGTGTTCATTCACGACATCGGTCGGTCCCTTTCTTCTTTCGGATGTCAGATGTGATCTAAGTGAATCGATGACGGGTGACATTCATTTATGGTAAGAACAAGACATTACAGGTAGATACACATTTATGTTTACTAATGGGTTGGGGATAATACAGTGTTAAATTGTGATGCTTTGTGCTTTGATCATTGTGGGTAGCCTTCTATAGAGGTGTTACAATCCAGCTCACGTTAACGAATGGACAGAGGTCGTATGTGGTTTGCCGTGGTTAAATCAACGCGCTGTGTGTTTGAATCAACTGACCGAATCCCTTGCCCATTAGGTGGGTTTGAGATTGATACGAAAGGTTTACTTCTGGTGTTATCTATCAACTTATGCTACACTGGGCACAAAGGTTTCTCATCATCACAGTTGACAAGTACATGTTGCACGTGAACGGTCGAATTCCTACTAGATTTAGTACGGATCTACTGCCATTTCTTACTTTATGTAAATAACGCTCGATAACTGAAGTCATTCATAACTCGGAATTCATTAAGTAATAACCAATCTGTTGGAATACGTTCAGGTATGTTCATATGCAGCTGAATCGAACGAGAGTACCCATATTACAAACTAAATGTGGATATCCCACTTGGCTTCTCACATCACTGACCATTGAATTATATCGAAATATCTCGGTTTTCTTTTACGGTATAGCAGTTGTATTTTGGACGTCCACCTTGTAACAGACCTACTCGCCCAACTTCAACAATTATCATGACGACCACGTTGAGAATACCCTATTTACGAAAAACAAAATAGCGCTTCTTTTCAGTCAGTAGACGATCACATGAAAAAGAATCCTATTATGACTATTGTGTTACATTTTCCTTGTCAGTAATCAACCTAGTTCATTTTGCACAGTCTGTTCAGCTTTGCCGATTTATTAAAAAATCAAAACTCTCTGAGGACCGGTATTTAACTTAAGCTAGCCTATATTACTATAGACTTAACATTACGCCTTCTGTGAGTCTGTTTTCTTGTTCTGATCAGCTAATATTTCTGTAGGCTTCCACACAGTGAAGCCCACTCGGTTCCTGAAACAATGAACACGGCTTAACGCATGATTTCATGAATCGGTCGATCCCTTAAATATCTCAACTTGTTCTCCGGCACCTGGTTGGACGTTATAGCCACAGTATATCTGTCGGATTTGATACAGTTAGCCTGCCCTGAACCCCTCATCCCACTGTCCACTGTCTCCTCCTCTTGGCACGGTCAGTCATCCGCTATACTATCTGATCAAACAAGCCTTTACCTTTTGTGATTAGGGAGGCCATATACCTCAACAAGCAGGCATTTCTGTCTTATTCAAACTAAACCCACTTAGTGTGTACACTCTGTCTGCCAGTCTATCCTTCCCTCTGCTTCACGTCCGGTGGCATTCGGGTAGTGTAAGAGTCATTATGGTTTGCTTGGCCGTATCTGAGGTGTGGATACCGCGCAGTTCAGTCCGCTGTTGTCAGTGACCTCCCAAACACTACTCAATGCATTTTGTGATAAATCAGTATAATTATCGCAAAACAGACAAGCAGGTGCACAGGTACTATCCGTACAACCTCAGTCCACCTAATGATAATGCGTGGACTTTTCTTCACGCACGCCAGGCAGATCAGACGTTATAAATTTGTTGATGAACAGCTCCCTTGCCGAGTAAAACGATATCCACACCAGCCAATAGGTCTCGCAAGATAATCCCACAGATGCTCTGTAGTTGACATTTTTGGTATGTTTGTCAATCCCTGGATGGTCAATGAAATTAATAAACTGGTGACACACGCTAACCTGCCACAAAAATGAGGTCATAAAAACCATCTAATCCAACCTGAAACTATAAAAAGTACTCCTCCAAAAGCTCTTGTTATCAGAGTCCACTGGTGAACCTGATGCAACCTATATTTCAAACAGTGGGCTTACTTCACGGTAGATTTTCAGTGTGACACCCGTGTCTTGTTAAATGTCCAGTAGAAAATACACATCTACCGACTTGCCCTTCATGGTAGAAAATGAAGAGACACATTTCTTCACTTACATAATGAAAAGATGTGATTAACACTTTAGTTAGAGAGATGACGTTCCGACGGTTGTTGCTGAGCTTTCAAATACACCAAAATCAATTATAACTAATCTGGGAGTAATCATCACTCAATCGTTCATCCTAATCAATCTACCAGATAGCTGGTTGTGAGTGATATCCGCACAGCAGCTACATAATACGGCTCTCAGTGTTGGACATTCCAAAAATTCGTCTGACTTTTACACTGATCCGAATACGGTAACATTCCAAAGCCTTTCTTATGTCCCTCGGTATAAAGGATGATGAGGTGGTCTCACAACAAGCCACTCAATAAGGACTGGACAGTTGGCCATTTGGAAGGGCTTCTTCGGTTAAAAAGTTTCTAACTTAGTGCTGGCGCAAAATAAGCTTCATTACGTAATGGGTTCATGTAAGAACCATTTAAAACGGAATACATCGAAGATGCTATTGTGAACGGTAAAGAAATAGTGAATTTTATTTATAGTTGTTCATGTTAACAGCCATGTGATATTAATAGCGTAATTGCATGAATTCGTGAAACAAAAATTCTTGTATGTTGCTCTTGTCTTGTGTTTCGTTCGGGATGAAATAACCCGATGAGTGGACAGAAGCAAAGAAGCCCTGGTTAACTACCTGGACTCTAGAAATTCGTTGAGTTCTTTCAAGCATCACTAACCCACATGATAAACGACTTTATATATGAATCTTTAAAAAATCAGTCCTTGTTCAAGACCTTCTGCTCTTCCCTCTTTTTATCAGTGATTTAGTATTATGACCTAGCCATCCGTTTGCGGACGGCCAGGACAGATGAAGACTCCATGTAGAAGGATCTTGATGAACTTTATCAGTTACCAATGAAGTAGGTGCTTCCACTCAATGCTGACAGGTGCAGCTAACCGCTGGAAGCCAGTATTCAGGTCACATCCATTCACAAAGAATGATTTTGAAACATTGTATATATCCAGCGAGTGACCATAAGGAAAGTTTTGGCAATTGACATTTAGGTTTCAATTGATTGCATAACGCTCACTAGGATCAAACGTCTTGTCAGTTCAGCAATATTGTTGTCTAGAAGGAATTGCATTTTCTGGTACCTCTATGCAGGGAGTATTTCGGTGGCATTTCGAATACGAAACACAATCCTTATCTGCTTACAGAGAACACATCGTAATGTCACAAACATAATTGTGACGTTCATAGGTAACGTTTATTTAAGCGGACTAAGAAATCTCTATATTTTTTCTCAAAATAACACACAAGAATGGTACTCTAGTTGAAATAGTCAAGTTTTTTAAGAGATTATCGTCTACGGGTAAACAATTGTAGTTAAAACAAACTTATACTATTTTCTGGACAGTGGTAATAAACTGGCGAGCAAGTCGACGAAATTGTAATGTAATCATGAATTAAACGTACTGTTAGACAGCATTACCACAACCATCAATTATCACTCAAAATTACATGTTCACATTCGGTTACAATTTACACGGTGCATTTCACGGCGATATCCATAATGGTACTGGATCTGATAGACAGAAGTTATTTGTTGGACATTTTGAATAATTTGTTTGCACAAATTACACGTTACATTCTGCTTTAGTATAGAAAAATGATGCATTATTCTACCTGCATACAAAAAGATGCCTCTAAAAAACTGCGAACAAAGTGCAACAGTTCCTTCCGACAAACAATTATCGAATGGTAATTTTCTTCTTTTCCTGTTTGAGTTTCAGTTTTCAAAGGAACAGTGTTTGAATGAGTGGGTGTGAGGTACTTGCATCTCACAACGTACAAATTTGGTCCATCAGAATTGGTATGTACACAATAGTCGTGGATAAGTTACTCACCTTCTTGGAAGGCAGTTTTAGTCATGTCCGTAGTGAAACAAGTTGTGGTTACCATGGTGACCAACACAGTCTGGATCAGAAGAACGCTGGAACAGACGGCCAAGAAGTAGGACCACTGTTGGCCTATTTGTCCTGTGTATACCAGTACGGCAATCAATAACAATAGCATTCCAACGACCAATGAAATGTTTCGCGCCAGGATGAAATATGGATTGGTGAGTAGTTTATTAAAACAAAGACATGTGAACTCCATGATTATACAAGTTACAAGGAAGATCAATGCAACTAACATCAGGCCCGCTATTGTTGAGGCGCCTGTCTTCCAAATAGTATATTGACATCCAGTGAAAAGACCTCCACAAGCCCAGCCTTCTGTGGCTAAAGCAGTAAGAGCCATTGCGGCAGAAATCAGTAGAAGCGGAAAAGAGAGATTGCACAGTGAAAGATCCATAATTATCCGCTAATGTCTCTACACACATTGCGTATGGAACTTACATTTATATCGTTATTGTATGAGTGTGTTCTTTTCTGATTATCTGGACCAATGGAATGTCGGTCTCTGCACGTGTTTGTGTGGATGTATGACCTTCCAACTAGAAAGATTGTCAAGACTGTTATCGATCTGCCGGGCGATGACTGAATGGAAGGAATTCGAACGAAAGAGAGCTCGTAGCTGTTATTGCTTTGCAAACCCGTTCAAGGAGTGACATGTGTTGTCTGTAAAAATGAGTCACATAACCACAAATAACTTTTCAGTTTGTTTTTGCTTATCAGAGTACTCAACAAAGCTAATTTAGTGGGTCAGTCCACGCCCGAGAATCACAGAAGCGGTAAGCGTTGGTTTGTCAGTGTGGATATGAGATGAAAACCAGCGCATTGACCTGGGCTGACCGCACCAACTGAGTTCAAGCACCGTCATCTACTGATTCGGAGTAAACTGTGCCGCTATGTGCTGATCAATAGAGTAGTGAAGAAACTGAAAATAGATCTCAGTCGAGTTGATTCAATGTTATTTGACACTATTTTTAGTAAGCTAAATGCCTGTATCTTGGTAGAACTCAAGGTATACATGTGGAAAGTCGGCAGGTTTTCAAGCAGTCTTGTCGAATAGCAGAAACAAATACGAGTTTAACATCTATTGGGACCCGACAGTTGTATGTATGCATACCAAAAATAGGATTTGAACTCCGGTTTATGTTCTAATCAGGCAAGTGGATTGAACACTACGCCAACGACTTCATTTGGCTTCAACTCAGCCATCATCTTATTTATTGTTTCTATATTTCAAGCTATTTTCGTTTCTGTTACTTCATCGTGTTATCTGGAACATTTAATCTTAGCAGTAATTCGCATTCATAAACACTGTTTGCCTTTGGTTTCAAAATACGCCAATGGTACTCAGTAAGATTGAATAAAAATGAGTATTGGGCAAATGTATTTTTCATAAGCTCTCACGTACAGCCAGTTTATCTACTGGCTGCAACGCAATGTGATATTTACCGTTAGAACAAACCACCGTCACGGCACTCATACAGGCGTGCATTTTTCAAGAACGCTCTGAGCAACTGCCTTCAATCCCCGTCAGTATATTAGTTATTTTAAAATTACTTGCGCACCATACCATTTTTAGTCAGAGGTTCGTAAGGGTGAACCTGTCGAGTTAGTTGGATTTTCACTGCAATTAATTATCTTGCATCTCCCAAGAATCATCCCTCTTGTTCGTCTGTGTTAAGTTGAAATTTATTCGGCCTATTGATCGATTCGGAAGCCCCTCGTTCACAGTACTCCAGTATCTGAAAAAATATTCGTTCTCATGTGTCTTGGCTTTCCTCAGCATTTATTCCGACTAGTTGACGAAGACACGTATCAGTGTTTCGTCTGCTAGGCACCAGTTTTCTAAATCCAACTTGGCTTGTTGAAATCCTGGTTACTTCACTATGTCTCTGTATCGTGATCCCTTTAATCCGTTGCTCGATGAAAGTTTATGAGGCTATTGCTCGCTCGAATCAAGTACATTATTCGCTTGACCCAAGTGTTTACACTCGTCCAATGGAACAACTTGCAGTTCGTTACACTGTTCGGCAGTAAATGAATTAACGGACAGAGGACGTTGTCCAGTTCGACTGTGGCGGTAAGGCCTGTGACCAATGCTGGGTGACTACACATTCATAGATTGGACTCTTACTGAAAGAGAATGAGAATGAGAGGTATCTTTTTTCAATACAACCCGTGAATCGGCGTACTCTATATCTGTATGAGTTGCCCAGCCAACATATTGGCAAAAGCGGATGAAAGACTTTGCGGGCTCACTCTCAGCTTTGGAAAACTGTTCAGGACTGCTTGTACTGACATCAAGATACGAGAAAGCTTTATCGAGATATGCAAAAGCTTCTCCCGGACATCCTAGAACGTTAGTGTTCTTGGTACGACCTTTAAAAGTAATTGATTTGACAGGATGCAATGAGGTGATTTAGCCTTGTCTACCTGTTATATCATGACTACAGGACTATCACTTGACAAGTGTTTGGAATGTGTAAAGTGGGATGGTCAAAAAGAAGACTAGCTAAATCACTAAAACAAACTATTGGCCTCAGTCACAGAAGTCGTTTCAGAAAGAGATGAAGATGTAGTTGTCATGTAGATGAGAAGACAATAAAGTCTAACAGTGAGTACTGGGGACACACTGACAAATTGTCCGTTACGACAGCCTAGACACATTATTTACTCTGCCAATGTCTTTCAGTGACACATTTTAATTCGCGGGTACAATTTACCACCACACTTCGCACTAGGCAACACATGCAAGTCTTGTTTTTACTGGCACATCAGTTGATTAGATATATTTGAATTTTCTTTCATCAGTCGGAATAGTTGGGTATGCGGAGGACGCCTAGAACTCCACACAAGTTTCCATTTTTTATCAACATTGTCACATTCAAATGCGGACATATTTAGAAGATGTTAAATCGCCCCGCACGGTCGGAAACACCAAAAATGGAGTACTTTGTAAATGCGCTTCTTATCACGAGGCCACTTTCCAGATGACTAAGTGAATTTAGATTTGGCAGCTAAAGGTGTCATCTGGTTAGATCAGCTAAATCAATGTTTGTGCATACCTTTATGACTACTAGCGAGTAGCATGAAAATATTCACACATTCGGTAGAAAACGTGCTACTTCATTGTTTCAAAGTATTCCAAATGCGTTCGATAAACAGTGTCGATAAATATTGCAGCGTCAATGTACACTCTTATGATCATATGGACACACCTATAAACTAATATTCACGTTCCACCAATCTACAGAACGGTCGCCCAGTTCATATAACAAGTCAGGAAGTAATGGTCACGTGCGTTAGCATCACATGATACGTTCACACACAAGACGGAATGATTTGGCCAATTTCTCGAGTGAGTTTGAGGCAAAATACCGACCTCACGACCAACGCGGTAAGATAGAGAAGTTAGCTGGTTCATTCTACGAGACAACTGGAATTATAGAACGTAAGATTTAGTGCTTGACATTAATATGACTAAGTGATCATTTTTAATACTTTTAATTTGAAGGTTTCTTTGCTGTAACTTTTGATGCCCAGCCATTAAGTGTTTTCTCCTGACAGAAGTAGACAAACAGTGCCTGCAAGTGTGGTTGAGATCGGTGAGCCAGCTCACGCATTACGACAAACAGTACTCACACACATCTCAGAATCACCTGTCAGTCATTTCTAAGTTTTATTTTTCACGAATTTACAGCCGACTTTGATCTGTCTCGGAGCAGGCGGGTGAGAAAAACGTTGTGCGAATCATAGGGACAGTAACACACAGCCCACTCTTACCTTTTACGTCGCTGTCTGTAGCGTGCTTTTTCAATACGCGATCATACTATATATGAATATATATATATATATATGAATAATGTTGTTGAAAGGCATATCTGCCCATACTCACTACTACGACTAAAGTGCATAGCAACGATTCAGGCCATGGGTCACAACCTAGGGAGTAGCACGTAACCTATTATCGTCCTGACTGCCAGCAGATAGTAATGAAGAATTAATGCAAGTGGATGGATCAATTGTATGTGCTGCATGAACTGTAGCTTCCCACATTTTTATCATCTCTGCAAGTATAGGGAAAAAAAGTGGGTCAAAATATTCACTGTGCACACAGTGCCAAACCAGAAAGAAAAGAGAATTGGTCCGCCTAAGATTTTACGTAGGTTCGAGGTTTTTGCTTGAAGACTAAATGACTAAAAGGAACAGCCAAAGGGGTCAGAAAGAGGACTGAAAAACCGCGCAATTCGATCGGTATTTATCGGAAGTCTTGTTTATTGTGTGCTGGCACACTGAAAAACCTAAATTAGTGACCTAACTTAGCACCGCATACTTTGCATCAAAATGGTCTATGGGCGGAAACTCCGAGTGATTTCATTCGATTACAAGACAAGTCTGGTATGCATATTATTGACAATATACTCATGTTGTGCACAGTAACATGTATTCCCGTATGATTAATGGTAAACATCTGAGAATGCTCGCTGGATAGGCCAGCCTTAGATGCTCGTGTGTCTAAAGAGAAAACTAAGGATAAAACTAACTGAAAGGGAAATAGTAACGACCCTAACCAATGAACTTAGAGAACGATATCATTTGGTGGTTTGGGCTTTAGTGTAAAATGTGCGGAATCGGTTAACATTTGTAAGAAAAAAAACTAAAATTGGTAAACACGTGGACGTTTTAATCTGAACAGAGTGGTATGGAATCATGGAATGGAATTCTGTGTGCAGCATACTGTTATCAGTGGGTGAAAATATGTGTGTCATACAATAGCGGTGTAGAGAAATCCTGTCATAACTATGAGAAACTTACCGCAAATTATCCCTAGCTTTACTTGCTCGATACAGCTCATGTTCACTGAGACTATTGGCGCGGAAGTTACTTATAAACAAAAGATAATTACGTCAGTAAAAATACATTCACAGAATATGTGAATGACAGTGTACTAATTATTCAATCGAATAGCATACTAGGTAACAAAATGTTTGGACCTATGAAAATCTCGTTAGCATTATCGAAATAATCGTTGTGGATCACTGATTGAACAAATGGAGGTTTACGGGGTGTGACCGAGTGACGGAGTGATGTGACGGCAATCCTTGATTTGTAATCTCTTTGCTGTTTGAAGCAGAACCGCTTAGCTTGTATCACTGAGTCCAGACTAGATATGTTGTGCCATTCCCGTTTTATATCTCTCATAACGTTGACACCGGTAACAGGACCTGATGGCTTTTGGTATGACGGTGTTCGTGACCAATGAGAGTCCCAAATCATGAGCAAAATAATCTGTGTATGTGTGGAGGTCGGTGGGCGCGAGATAGCATGGTACAAACACTAGGTGTGTGCAACATGCTGGACCTGCCAGCCGTGTCGGGCACACAACGAATGAACAAGGTTATTTATCTTGGTCAGGTTACCATTCGGAATGTAGGGTAAAAGGTCATAAAACGTCGGACCGCGTTGAGGTATCAAGTGTGACGTGTCAACGCGGTTATTAATGTGGACATGTGCAAAATGTCCATATAGATTGAACATCACTCACAATTGATCACAGCTGTCGCATTCCCATAGACTATCCAGTCTAGACTCGAGTTTCGCTCTCGTTAGACATCGTCAGTAGTGCATATCCTAGAACTCCGGCCACGCTGTTCATGAGGCAACTGTGTTTACCACTGCGCCATTGACCTCACGTTAGGCAAGACCGAATTATCATATGTGAACACTCAACCACTTTTGCTTGTAAGTAATGATCAGGTTGCCTCATCGTTTTAAGAGGAGACACAGCTACTGTCTGTTAACTCCAGTCGATGACTCGTCGACTAGGACTTCTCTCCAAGTTGAAATCACGGGACCCATTAACCTCTTAAGCGATATTTTGATTACTGATGAGTAGTAGGGGATTTTAGTCTTCATACAGACTGGACATCATCTACAGTTGATCGAGACCTACAATTGCTCCCCTCTCGGAGAATTTACCGGTGAATATTAGAGGAAATTAGGCTTCGGTCGTAAGAAGCAGACGGTGTAGCGGTTCCGCTAATGAACTTGTCTGCCCAAACGCATCAGGCATAGTGATGGTGTAGTTTTACCACACGTAGTTTTCGCGGATGTAGTGTTTGTGAGGGGTACTGTCTTGAGCAGTTCATTTGAGGTATTGTATGATAAATTTGGAGTCATTTGTTCCGTCGAATCACTATGAGGTGCTTTTAGACGGTCAGTTGAGATGATTTAAGTTCTGTTGGGAAATCGTATAACGAAATATTTATCTGCCGGGATATGACGAGAAGGATTTCACGACGGATAAATGCGTGTGTGTAGTTGGATAATTGCGGAGGAACATAGTGGTGATGCAGAATATCGAAGTTTTGCCACATAGGACCTCGATTTCATTACGTAATCAGCGTGGCTGTAAAGTTTATTCGGGTTCGGAACGAAAAATTGCCCTGGAACACGTAGGACGGTCCCAAAAACTAGTTCTGTGGGAGAACATCGGAGCACTACGGGGAGATCCCATAAAATGAGCGGAAGTATTTCGGACCAATCCGTATTACATTTATGAGCCATAACAGCAGTCTTCAGATGTCAATGAACACGTTTAACGAGTCCATTTTCTACTAAATGATACGCAGCGATACCAATATGTCCAAAGCCGAGGAGTTCTGTAAGATGTTGCAATAATTTGAATTTTAACTGTGAACTCGAGTCGGCAGTAAATGTGGACAGCACTCCGAAATTCGAGATCCAGCGTGTAACAAAGGTACGTGCGATGGTGGCGGCAGTAGTATGGGAATTGGTTCGGGCCAAGACAAGATCCACACAATTGAGAATGTAAGCAGTGTCATTGGATGTAGGCAGTAGACCAAAAATAGTAACATGTACATGGTCAAAACGTGAATCAGTTGCTGTGAATGTTCCGAAGGTAGAATGTTTATGCTGAATTAGTTTAGAGTGTTGACTGCTGATGCAACTCTTTGTCCAACCTCTAATCTCTATGTTTATAATCAGCCATACAAAGAGCTGAGCAATAAGTCCTCCTGTGACACGAATTTCTGGGTGTGATACATCATATAAAGAATTGGACACCTGTCGTCGTATAGCCGACGACATTAGCGATCAGGGTATGGCAGTGGAAATATCACGATCAGTGGTGGCAATTCATGTCCAAATGTGCCCTAACGTTATTCGGCGAATGACAGTATGTAAGAGAGAAATCCTAGTGGTTGTTGGAATATGCGGACAGTTAGTTGTAAGACCGCACCAACCACTGTACAAGAAGCGTCAATAATGACAGATAGCGGAGCGTTAGTTTGTAACTGAAACAACGTGCAACTTTCTGTGAGGGAATCTAGCTGGTCTGTCAACGACGCTAATAATGATACCGCTCTAGGGATGAAATGGCGGTAAAAAAAGTGACCATCCCTAAGAAACATTTCAGTCGCGTGAGTGAGACAGGAAGAAAGGAACTTCTCAAGGATTCAAATATGTTTGCAGCTGGCGTAATTCCATGTTTGTCGGTGGTGTGACTCATAAAATGTGACGAGTAGAGCCAGACGTACATTTTTGAACATTGATTACGACGTCGTGATTTTGTAGTCGAGTAAATAGCAATGCGTAACTGTTCAGTGTGTTCTTCTTGGGAGGCACTAGCAAATAAACTAACATTCCGATACGCAGAAACGAATCGTAAACCAGAAATAACGTGATTGATGGACTTTTGGAGTGTCTGTAAGGCATTACGTGAAAATTCAAATGTACCGAATGGAGTAGTGATGGTAGTTTTACGGATATCACCAGGATGAATCGGTATCTGGTGATAACCGCGAAGGTTGTCTACCTGCAAAAAACTGTGCACCCCGCTGCTTTCCGTTTTCATGTTCTATGCCTTTGATATTTGTATTTTTCTACGAAATTAAGTCAAAACAGCTGTTCGTTACTTAGTTGGTGCTCACTGAGTCTGCTTGTGTGCAAGCACCACTTGTTTGTAATAAAGATGTCAACTGATTTACTCTGTTTGAACGTTATTATCTCTGTTAACTAGCCTACAGTAAGCAGGCAGAAGTTCGTCTGTTGTACCGTGATAGTATACATGCACAACCTGTGTTAATCGGAGCACGTATTCACTGAACCAGTTGAGCGTTTAGTTCGGCTGACACTTAACGAGGCAGTTAGTCAACTCACGAGCCTTTGGAACAATTACATGTTCATGCATTGCAAGGACCACTTTTTTCCGCAGATAAAAGTCGATGGATGTCGCGTAGCACACTAAGAAATCGTGATCATCCATTTCTCGGGTTTAAAACACTGTCTGATGTGGAGGCGTGTCTGCTAATTATTGGCCCTTCTGGTCTCCAAGAGGTCAGTCCATTTTTTATCAAAAGCTGTCCCTATCTGTGAGCCGAATAACAGATGTATCCGTGATACTATTCGTCAGTGTTCCACTCCTAGGTGAAATCCTTACAGCTGTCGTGTAGACTCCGAGGCTTTAATCAAAGTCACAGTGTTACATTAGTTTAAGCTCTTTGCAAACTAGTGTTCGTTTTAGCCAATCGATGTCATCTAGTCGTTATGGACTCCCAGTTAACTAAAAACACATTTTGTAACCCAATAAAAAAACAGCAACTGTATTAAGACAACTCCTGACGATCATTTTAATAGGTCTACGGTTACACGATTGAACAGATTCCTTCGTTTCCACCGGTTTCGATAAAGTAGGTTGACTTAAGGGTGAATACATTAAAACAAACAATTTGACAGACCACATTTTCCTTTTGACTAAATTGATCGCTTGTTTAAAGCACCGTTTCATGGTCTGAAAGTATTTTTGTCCTTGTTCCTGTTGTTCCAATAGCTTTGAAGTCATTACTATTCCTGATGTCTACTCGTGATTTCGTATCGTTCCAAAACAATAAGATTCTCTGTTGGACATGGCTACTACAACTTGTGTTTAGAAGTCACGTCTTAACTGCAAAGGATGCAGCATGAGGTTTTATTATGAAAATTTATTTTCATGGTTGCAGTTCAAGAAGATAACAAACCCAGTCATTTACTAAGAGGGAAGAAAATTTCGGTGGACCTTTTGGTACTGTCATCCAGTAGCGAGAATGAAACGGAAAATTGACACCCAGCGCCTTGGAAAGTGGCGAAGAGTCATGTTAAACGAACAAGTGGTAGGTGGACCTGACTACAGCAAGGCAAGTCTCCACGGGGGATCAGAATTATCAGGAATAAGTTTAATTGCGGTTCGTTTTCAAACCTTCGTAGGTTCGTATGCATTGCGATGACTTAAGTAACAGCATCGTACAGAGAACACAATGTTCTCTAGGTGAATTTGTTCCGTATACACTTTTCAGCTGTCAACAAGTAACATTCAAAAAATGAAACCAAACGAACGCTCAACTGATGAACAAAAGGATAAGTACTAGAGTTGTCAGCCATGAACCTGGATTGTACAAGGATTATCTATTCAGGAAAGTAACACTTGGGTTATGCGTTTCAACAAAACAACAAGCAAAACCACTCATCTGCGTTCGGTACTGGGCCCAGACAGTCCCGGTTGCCACAGACGTCAATGCTCAGTTCATTTAAGTACCAGGAACCATTTCATGCGATGCTGCACTCTAATGTTTCTTCTTGTATTTTTCTTGCGGCAACTTCAATGTCAAAATCTATGCTCTGGCCCCACTACTGAGTAGCATTGGTGTGAGTGGTATAGCACGATCGCTCATCCTCACTACATTAGTGTTTTCCAGATGATTGTGTGTGAACGTCAGGTTGTGGTTATTCGGCAAGGCCTATTGTGAATTTGCGGACGTTGTGGTTAGCACGCTAGTCTCACAAGCACGAGGGCCAGAGCACAAACTCCGATTTGAACAAGAATATGCACCACTGATGAAGCTCTACTAAGTGCGGAGCTTGAGTTCAGAGCTTCCTTTCGAAGTGGGCTAGCCAAAAGGCTCACCTGAATGCGACGGTTGCGATCAGGTGTGAATGGTGCCAACTTTTAAAGTTTTCCAGAAACCCGCTTTACTTTTGCTAAGTAAACCATGATAAATCATTTTGGGTGCGTGACGGAGGTTCAGAAAGGAGTTATTAAAGAAGCCCCACTAAGTTCCGACATTTGTGTTTGTGTGAACATGAGAGAAATAAATTACTGACATATTCATCAGTCTACTAACAAGTGGAAAGATCAGCAGAATGGTTAAATGCGCGGTGTATTAGAAAACAAAGTAAACGGGACAGTATATCAATTTCCTCAGCTTCTCGGCGATCCAACAGAAGCCATCTCTTGTTCGTATAGTGTACTAAAGAAGCAGTATACATCGCAAACTGGAAATTCTGAGTGAAGAGTTGGGATTATGGAGGGATCTGCTTACCATCAAACAATTATCTTGACACGTCGTGGCCAGAAAGAAGTCGAGAGTTCGGCACATAAAAAAGACGGTTTTAGCTGGAACACAGTGAAAGAGTGAAGATCTTATGATTGGGTTAGACTGATCTCTCGAAGAGGGAATAAATCAATCCGGTAGTACTCGTTCAACTACATTATTGCACGCAGCAGAAGCATGATATTACCACCCATCGAAAGGCCCGAGTCAACTGTGTCGACCAGCAATCGTATCTATTTTTTGTCGGCAGTGTCGTAGGTGCAGAATGAAACAGAAAAGGAAGGACGAATAGTATCTTGCGAAACGCCCGCGTTATTTGATGGTAGCGCTTATATTTGACAATTAACGTGGTATGCCTAAACACGAAAGATACGCAGGCTATAAGTTTCAGGATTCAATATCATATGAAAGGAAACTCCTACCTATCTGACTGAATGCAACGACCTAGTTTAAAACGACACATACAGGCACCGTAATTATCGGAATCCAAAAAATAAGCAATAAATTGCACCAATGTAGGCAGCAGTGTTTTTTTATTCCTGCCTAGCTCCATATGCACAACGCAGTGGACTTCATTTGTTTGCGAGGACTGCGTCCAGAACTCACCAACTGTTATCAAGATTAATTCATAGAAAAAGGGATAGATCGTAGTAAACCAGTAACAGAACCTCGGTATTTTATTGTACATTCATGCTGTTACCTCACGTTACACGTACTCATGCAGTATTAGTGAACTGGATCGGGTGTACTCGGTGTTTTGAACTATTCCACCTTATTCTATGGCCAATATTTTCTGAAGTAAAGAATTATCACTATGCTGGCGTATTTCTTTGGGAGATCGGAAGAGAACGACTATTTTAACGTTCGAATGAACCCAGGTTTCGTCGTCATACACATTGGTGTGAACAATTACTTAATCTATCCATCCTTTCTGGGAACCTAGTTTACAGTTTACCGTTTATCAGCATATATCCATACACTCAGTAGGTGTCAGGCACAATAACGTAACAGATGTCATATACAGATTGCGTGTATCTAAATGTTAGATATGACAGTATCAAATGAAAATTACCCGCCCTTACCTGTCTACCTTATTTTAAGAATAATTGTGTGCTTACTCATGAGTAGTATACTGTCACCCGCAATTTAACGGAACATTCTATTATCATGTTGTTCAGGGTTGGACGAAGAAATCGACAGTAGATAACAAAAACCAGATGATTCAGGTTTAGCAAGTAAAAGTCATCTCGTCCTAATGATATAACCTTACTAACTGAAAATATGGCACACCCATGGTGGATAGAACAATTTTGTATTGTTAGATACTGATGATAAGGTGATAGATTTGATGAATACTCTTCAGTCATTCAGTCATCATTTCTTCAGAAGCAATACAGTTCAAATGAACTTTAACTATTGATGGAATACAACCAAAATGTGACCATCGATTCGCATATAGAAGGCGGACTGAAAAGCCGCAGTTTTGTCACGAGAACTTAAGTGAAAGAGTATGTATGCACGTGTTTAAAGATGGCTGATTCAACAATGTCACAACCACTAACGAGTTACAAGGTTATGGTGATTATGTGTATGTATGAGCTGCCATCTGGTCAAATTGAAGAAGTGAGCTGATCTTTACCGATCACTCTGTCAACAATTTGAACCAAATAACATATTATAGAAACGTTTACGCCCAGTTTCACAGAAGGTTTTAGTGCGACAATGATCTGATTAAAAGATAAAGCAACTCGCGAATGTTCAAACTATATTACAACTAAACACAACGCTCGTCAAAACGAATTTGTTTTGACTGTGTTATTCATTTTTGTCCAGCTGTGTAGGGCAACAGGACGGTTGCATCTAAAAAGCCGTGTGATGATAGACATGCTGTGGTTTTATGAAAATCGATTGATTGAAGGACGAAGGGTATTCAGTGTGTGTTACCTAGACGACTGACACTGTAAAACGAGTATCATGCCATTTTTCGCCCCAGATCTGGGATCTGGAAACGTTGCTGCCCAATTTGTGTCCAAGAGTGTATCAGAAACAGATCCCTGCAACAACGAGCGCATCAGTTTAATACGCATTTTACGAGTCAGCGTGTCATTTTACTCCGATATTTGCTCGCAAGTAAGTCCTAATGTAGCAAAAAGACGTTCAATAAAACACACTCTTTATTGTCCAGCACGCTAATTACCATGTCACGTACTCGCTTGCTTTCTTGAATCACAAGTCCAGTCCACAACACATGCACACCCGGCTTCCGCTCACACGTCGTGTGCACTTCGGCCCGGTTTATGTGTGTGTGACCGGCGCCTTCTATCGGGGAGGTTTCCGTCTGCCATTCCTCGTCCATTTGCCCGATTTCGTTGGGCGATCACTCGTCTGGTTGCTCGTGATGTCCGCAGTTTATCCACTATGGGGTTTGACCGTATTGCTTGACCGTGTCGAGATATTTTTGCGGGTGTTGGAATAATCGTGCTTCTGATCTGGTGGCCCCATTCTATTTTGTCTACAATGTCTTGCCCATTGGTCCGATCCCGTTAAGGGATTACTCTCCTGGTCGCCCCTGTTGTCCGTCATCCGATCGTTGAAGTCTTTTGGACGTTCCTCCCCCATGTTGAGGTATTCCGCCGAGTGTTTTAATAGTCGCACCTCCGGCGTGATAAACCACTACACTAGCACACAGCTTCCTAAGGCGTGTGAGCAGCGATTATCAAAGGCGCCTTGGTCATATTACTGACTTGTTTTATCACGTAACTGATTGTACTCGTTAACAAACCGATCGGCAACGGTTACAATGTTGACTATTTGGACGCGTGAGCCTATTCGTAAGTGAGTGAGTGACTGGTACACAGCCTATCCACAGGCAGAAACTTGCATTTTGTTACGATAACATGAATCGCTTTGTTACAAGCTGCGAGTATAGAGCCTCGAGTAGAATAATTGACTACACCATTCAGTATTACAAAGAATGTATGTTTGAATCTTACATAGTCTAGTTGTTACAATCACAAGCGACTTACATAAGTCGGAGGCAGTTCATATTGGAACGAGCTAGTTTGAAAGAAAAGGATGATAAAACTTAAGCTGTCGTACAACGGTATTTTCTTTGTTTCTCATCGGTCACCATGGCTAAAAGGATACGGAGTACTCAGACTGTACCGACATAGAAACAAGAGGCGAAGACAATAAACTTGACAGATGCAGGACACTGACGTTCCGTACAAGATGGCATGATCGTATCGTTGCTGTCAACTTCCGTATTGACCAACAAATCTCAAGAACTACGGGTCAAAGCTTAACTGGTAAAAATTTGCGGTCAAAATGACGAGGATGATCAAAGTGAGAACAGTAATAGATAAACCTAACTTACGGGTTGATGTACTGGTTAGACACTAGTAAAGGTTAACTGGAAGAAGAGGTGATGCAAACTAGTAAAAACAAGCCGACGGAGATGACCATTTGATTTTCTTACAAAATCTCCTCGTCGTACACTGCTCACATATGAATTTATAATGCTAGACAGGTAGGAAAGCATATCCTCCCAAAGACTGCCGTCCAACCAGGGGTTGATAGTTATATCGGACATATCTGTACAGTGTTGGTCTCATCTTCGAAAGCCTCAGGCTCTGCGACAATTGCTTCAGTATTTTCGCCATTTCTCATTTCAATTAAGAAAACTCTGCAGCAAGCACTTTAATAATTCAATCCGTTGCTGATACTGTCAGTGTGAACTTAAGTTTGAACAAATAGTCATGCACTTTGCGTTACAAAAATCGATCCTCGACTTCTAGATGAAACCCGGTTTTGAAAAATCCGAGCTTCGGCTGGATTCGAACCAGTAACAAAAACAGCATGCCAAAACGCGGCAAGCGCCCTACAAACAGAACTACAGATCCACATCGGGAGCTCAAAATTTTTACATTTAGTCTCAGTTACCCGCCCAGTCCATTAGACCATACGGATTCCACCAAATGATCCGGGATTTCTAGAGTAGTTCATGCTGGAATTGTGTTTATTGCTTTCCACTCGCCGGATGAGTCTCCACTGCCCCGATTTTCCTATCTCGAATGGTTCTGCCTCATGTTATTTACCAGTTAACTCGCAGTTGCAGTGGCTCGTAAATTCGTAGAACGGACCGAAACTTACGACAGAAGAAGGCGGAGCACATTTCCAAGTGGCTGGTGAAAAGAATGACTCAACGCGGGTCAGTATACGAACACCCGAACAGAAATCCGGCGTCATCGATCACGAAACACCCAATCGCAACAGATCAGGTGGTTGACCCCGTCACTTCGTTTATGGTCTTATTGCGAAACCGCAACCCCAGGCTGTTTGGCGTTCTCCGATCGGCCTCTGTTGGCAAAAGGTACTGATGCAATCGATTTCGTTACCGTGGCAGTGAACCCTGATTGCACCCATATGATGTTCGTTCATTTCATTGTTTTGTCGCCAAGCCCTTAGTCTATATAAGTGAATGTTTTATGTAATAGACTGATGAGAATGAACGAAATGCTTGCACCTCGTAATGTATGTCTACCTGCCGTCTTAATGACTCCATTATATAATGTGGACTTCTCAACCGCACGTCCCCACACCCGAGATAAGGGTCAGCTTCCGTCTAAACTGCTTACGGCCGGCCGTAGCCCCTTTGTCGGTCGTCCAGAGACACCCTGTGATTAAAGCGATAGCTCATCTCGCTATTTCATCATCACTCTGTCCTCCGTACGATCTGGAGAACTTAGCCCTGCTTTCTGTCTGTCAGGGAAGAACTCAATTCCCCGAAAATACTGTCTTATTTGCCATCACAGTGGCCTAACTCACTACCGACTGTAGTGACCTTCATAGTCGTCACGGTCATGTGCCACTTCACCCATCACGTGCTTTCCCAACCTTTGTGCCAATGCCTGACGCCTCGCACACACGCACGTCCTTTTAATTGGGACGTCAAGGTACTGTCTGGATCTTTGTCTGGTCCACTTCTGTCCTTGTTTTC
>LUCH01002934.1:19155-62787 GCA_013368495.1 Paragonimus heterotremus
CAATGGCGTACCTGTATCCATACCATTTCTAGTTCTTCCGCTTAGTCTTCTATTAATTTTCAACCTTCCTAGTAACTTTTTCTTCTATGATATTCCACGTCACTGTTGAGGTGAGCGGCGGCCCGAGCCACAGTACCTTTTGGTCAAGCTCATAGCTGTTACGATGATGATGAACCGTTGCAAGTGAATCGCTTATTTTACTCATTTCTTAGTCTATAGTTTACATTTTCATCACCATCTTTATTGTCATTTTAGTCTGATTGCAATGGACAACGCTCCTTCCAAAAATTGGGAGTTAACGTTATATGAACTACATAGGAAGCCACAGGAGCCCATTACTGACGGTATGGAGATCGCCGTCAGCCCCCGGAGTCTTAAGAGTGAATTGATGTGTCCAATTTGTTTGGACATTCTCAAGGTTACAATGACTACTAAGGAGTGTTTACATCGGTTTTGTTCTGAGTGCATTGTGACTGCATTACGCAGTGGCAATAAAGAATGCCCCACATGTCGTAAGAAACTGGTTTCCAAGCGATCTCTGCGAAGAGACCCCAATTTTGATGCGTTAATTGCAAAGATTTATCCAAGTCGAGAAGTGAGTTCTCTATTCCGGTAATTTATGAGAGATTTTACTTTCTATGGGTAATAGGCACTGCACACGTTGTGCTTATAGCTTTTTCTGTATAGCGTGACAGCAAATTCTTCGCCTTGTATTCGGTAACACTGGCTCTTCTCCAATGCAGGCTCTTTCAAGGGGTTTGTTTAATTTTCTTCCGCTTGTATGATGTCAGATGTTCAATATTCGATCGAACTCTATTCCCTCTAAAGTATGTTTAAGTGAAACGTAATCTTTGCAGAGTTTGAGGTCTTCATTTCGGTCGTTTTCTGTCCTAACTATTACTTTCTAAGTTTGGATAATTCGCAATGCTTGACAGTTTACACGTTGCAAAAGTTCACATCCATAAGCATCAGTTTGCTGTATAAATTTTGACTTTTTTAATATCATCCTTTATATTTGGTTGCATTGTTGGTTCTAAATAGTTGTAGCTTGCTCGGGTGGTTATTTCCATCTTCCTTGTCTGTTCACGTTTATTTCTCGCGTTAGGTTGTTGGTTCGTATTGTGTATACTGGCTTTCTCACTATTCTCTGTTTGTCAGGAATACGAAGCACACCAGGACAAAATTTTATCTAAACTGAATCGGCATCATTTGAGTGCCGCGCTGACACGTTCACTTGAACAGCAGTTGGGGCTGGGTTCTCGCAATCGACCTTGTTCGAACGGTGGGAGCCGCCTGGCTTTGAATAATGCAAATATCAACGTTTCTGCTGACGGTGTTGCTGGTGGAGGCGACGCCGGTGGTAGTGAGGAGGACGTGCCGCTCTCTACGGTTTGTTTGTACATACATTCGTTTCGGTATTCGTGGCTTATCACCGTAAATGTAATGTGTTCGTTTATCATCGTAATCACTTCACTGTTTCCTACATTTAGTGTCGACAATAGTCCTGTTGCACGGTATCTGCTTTTATTACTCACGGCGATTATCATAGCCTTATTTTGCGTTTGTACTTGAACAGCTTGTCGATAGTTTTTTTAAGCTTCTTTTCTTTGCTTGTCGGATACTAATGTTACAGCATTTGAGATGTTTATTTTAACTGTAACGTTAAGGTGTTGAACAAAATAAGGTATGCCTTAAAACATGAGATGGGCACATACATCGAGTTGTTTGGGACAAATTTTTAACCTGACCGCAGCTCCTGGCAGATGAGGTAGATTCAGGAAAGGTGAAGGCCTCAATCACATGCGTCTTTTCCTTTTGGTCAACCATGTGCCAACGATGTAGTGTACAATTCGATGGGGAAGATAGTCCCCGATTGTTGGCTGATGAGGCATCAATCATTGTATCGTCACTGTTTCAGTTTATGCCGTCAATGACTGCGTGCCGTACGTTTAAGAAAAACCGTTACCCTCAATTCATCGGCTTCTTACATGAGATGTTTGAGATAGGCACCGCTGTATTCACAGGCATATTTCTGAATCTGCAGGAAATTCATCTTGGGGACCTGTATCAATCTCAGGACGACAACAATTATCATTGAACACACTTTCATACTGAACATTCCCGCTCCATCTCGCTACTTTGTGCCTCTTCGACACATGAGCGGTCTCATCTTGTTGATGTTGTAACTAGCTGTGTATATTGTTTACTGTGCACACCGGGCATATGAGTAATCTATCACACTCGTGTACAGGTAATTCCTTATGGGCAGTCTAACAGTCCTTGGCAAATTGACGTTGTCAAGTTGTTACAATTGACATTGGTAAGCTATTCAAGTCTGATAGAACTTCTATATTGCATGCGACTCCTAGAGCGCATGAATGGCATATACACCATACTGTGGGACGATGAAGCCGTAATTTATACTTTCCCGCATTGATCAAACAGGTTCTGACTGTCTGTAGACTTCGTCACTCTTGCTCCTTGGTCGGCGATAACTCATAACCGGAACAGTTAAGTATCGATTGTTCAAGATTCCATCTAAAGGTTACCAAACACAGTGAACTGACCGAAGCCAGCCGATAGACTTCACTTCAGTGACGGACACCAACAATCAGCCCGTCCTCCTATCAAGCTGTGTTGACTCTCATCAGATTTTGGCGTAATTGTGTGTCGTACTGATTCAAATCGGATTACTTTCCTTCATATTCATAGTCAAAATAGGCACTCCGACGTCTTCTGTGGCGAAAATTCATTTGCATCAGTTACATAACCCTTGTGGAATCGATCTTCAACGCCATTGAACATTATGTCCAGTATTCGTATGGTTCTTCCCATTGATGTTTTGTGAATGTTACACGGTAAGCTTCTCTCAGTCTCTTAGTTCACCTTCCTAGCCCACTTTGTCATTTTTACGGACAAATGGATTTTGGTCAGGCGACACGGTAAAATGGAGACAACAATGATGCGGTCCAAATTTGGATGGGTTCTCGAAACTTCCTGATGAGCTTACCGATATACATATCCTGTAACTATTTATAATAGGGTCTGCCAACATGCATTGCTCGATCGAAGAGTGATTATCATGTATCACACTCCATTCCTCTGTGTTGTCATACTGACCTCTATGTAAAACGTGTGAAGTGCGTATAACGGTGTCATTCTCTTGTCATTTTTAGCAGGTAACACTGAGGCACCAAGCCCATTACTTACTTATCACCTCAGAATAAGTCGGACAAGGTCAGTGTTTGTGTCCTTTGCTTGTACCACGTTGTCTAAGTGCCTAATTTATGTCATAATGTTAGAGAAATTAAGCGCGTTTTGTCGCCATCTGAATGATTGTCCGTTGAAACATGCAACGTTTTTAAAAAGCAACGTCTCTGGGAGTTAGGTTTAAGCGTAACTGGGGCACTAAATCAGGCAGCTTACAAGCGATGGTTTACCGGAATTTAGTCAAGAAAGCGCTTTATTTTTTGACAATCGATGTAATCTTCCCAGTGATCTGGCCAGGAGATTCAGTTTCCGTCAGCAGTGATCTTGAGGGAAAGGCATTCGACCCGAACATCGCCTGGCTATTATAGCAAGTGACTACTTGGTAAAGCCATAACTATGAAAGACGGAGCTCGCTTGGAACAATTCGAGAAAATTTTTGTAAAAGTAACTTTCTGAGCCACTTGTGAGAGTATGTTAACATGCAAGACATTAATGCAAACCAGTTGAATGTGGATAACGATTCCTATTGTAGGTATTCACTGGACAAGACAAAAGTACTACAAAGCTGAGGAATGCACACGAGTTCCTGGCATGTAATGTCTAAACAGTATTGCCGACGGCCAACAACTTTCAAAGCTTCCAAGCTGTTTATATTGCGGATCCTCTGCTGTTGTTGGATCCTTTCATTTGACAAACTGACTTGCGCCCCCTCAATTGATAGAGTTTAATTAACAATTGCCGGCTAATTTGTATGCAGGATGCAGAGTTACGGTCATGCATTGCAGATACTTACAGCCATATCGTTTCGAAAGATTTCATTCATACATAACCGGTCATGGGCCTATTCAGGTGGTGATATGACCCTAGTTACTGGTCTTCACAACAGTGACAAAGCATGTCTTGAAAGAAAAATGTCATCGAACTAAGAGCAAGTCTGGATAAAATGAGATTAGTTAGAAACGTTTGTATTGTAGTGGATGTGGGTGTAACATCGATGGCGGCACGTTATCACGTCGGATAGCTTTCGCAAGCGGACTTTTAATGGTGGGGTATATTCCTAAGCTGGCGAGTGACCTTATTATGGCTTTATTTGATTATTGGTCATCTTAGTAAACGTGATCTGATGCAGCAAACACTCATCTGACATATTGTGGTGGATTATCAGGCTGGAGGTGCGAGTATTCCAACACTCGGCGGACTACCTCAACGCGAGGGGAGGTACGTCAAAAAACCTACAGCGAGCGGATCGGGGACGGCCTGGGCGATCGGATGAGTCATCGCTCGACTGGATCGGACCAACAGGCGATACATTGTAGAGAAGTTAATAGCCATCAAGAACTTCCCAACACCAAAATCGAAGCGGCAACTGAGATGTTTCTTCAGAATGGTCTGTTACGGTGCAAAATTTACGTCGGGGTTCTCTCAGAAAGCATGTCCACTATTACAACTGCTGAGAAAAGATAAGAAATTTGTGTGGACTGAAGAATTAGAGGTGGCGTTTAACGAACTTAAACAGGAGTCTGTCAGCATTCGACGGTGCCTGACAATCCCAAAACCGAATGAGCCATTCATGGTGTCAGTTGATACTGGTGATATCGGAATCGGGGCAGTTTTTTCAAAACCTTCAGGGACAGTTGAGTATGCCAGCCGAGTACTGACGGAAGCAGAGAGAAAGTATTCCACCACGGAGAAAGAATGCTTAGCTATTGTCTGGGCGCTGGAGAAGTGGAGAACCTATCTAATAGCGACCATCTTCCATGTAATAGCCGACTACAAACCCCTGGTCTGACCGAAGATAGCGAAGGATCCACGTGGACGAACGGTACGCTGGGCACTTCGACTACAAAAGTTCAACTTTACTATAGGACAAACAATGAGGTACCTGATGCATTGTCGCGATCGATACAGGAAAGTGAGCTGCCAAGTGAAGCCATACCCGTGAACGCAGTATTGGTTGTCGATAAAGACATCTTGGCCAATTAACAGCAAGACCCTCAAGTACGCGAAATGTGTGAGCATCTACTGGCAGGTATCAAACTCAATATGTGTTGACTTCGGAATTGGCCTGGAGAACGGCCAACTCGTCGTTGATGTGGAGGTACAGAGGGGGCTTCGACCTCGAAGATTGCCATTTATTCCAGTGAACCAGAGGGAACGTTTGATTCGACTGGCACACACAGCTGTTCACATGAGACGAGAACGCGTATTCGAACTACTGCGGCGGAGGGTATTTTGGCCCACGATGTAGAAAGATGTGATTGATTTTCATGCGAACTTGCCCCCATTGCCAACAGAACCAAGAGACAATGACAACAACACCGCCCATGCGATCGATCGTAACAGAGGAGGCCGCACACACCTGAAGTATAGACATTTTTGGTCCGCTCCCAACAAGTTCAAATGGAAATCGCTACATAGTTGTTATGATTGACCATTTCACACGATGGGTGGAAACCATTCCCACGGCAGATCAAACAAGCGGAACGGTTGCACACGCTTTTATGAACAACGTCCTGGCTCGCTTTGGAGTACCGTACAGAGTCATCACGGATCAGGGCCCACGTTTTGAGGGGCGGCATTTTCAGGAGATGCTGGGGAATTGGGGGATTCAGCGCCTGATAACATGGCTGTACCATCCACAAACGAACGGGTTGACAGAGCAGTTCAATCATATAATGACGGAATGGCTGAATAGTGGAGGCAATAACTGGGAGAAGAGACTACCGGATGTTTTGTTTGGATACCGCACGACGAAGCATGCAACAACTGAAAGTTCGTCATTTGGGCTGACATACGGGAGAGAGCCAAGGGTTTTCTTGGATGTTCAGGGACGGAGAGGGGCAATTATTGCCGCAAGAACGACAACACCTGGAACATCGTGCTCTTGAATGGACTACAGAAAGACAGCGTCGAAATAAGCAAAGATATGACGTGAGGCACAACACATACATGGTGCCCGTTCAAGATCGGAGACCAGGTGAAAGTAAGAGACTATAGCCGATCAGAAACGTCCGGACCCGCCGCAGGAAAATTTAGAAGTCGGTAGAATGGACCATTTACCATCACGAACTGCAAGAGTACGAGCTTCCAAATCAACCAAGGTCCTCGTGGGTGATGGATCAATGCTGTACACTTGGCATTCTGGCACATTTGTGACAAGTTCATTAAAGGAGGGGCGAGTGCGGTGGATTATCAAGCCGGAAGTGCGAGTATTCCAACACTCGACAGAATACCTCGGCGCGAGGAGAGGTACGTCAAAAAACCCACAGCGAGCGGATCGGGGACGGTATGGGCGACCGGATGAGTCAACGCTCGACTGGATCCAACCAACGCGCAAGACATGGCAGGCAAAATAGAATGGACGACCCGATCGGAGGCGCAATTATTCAGACACTCAGAGGAATATCTCGACACGGTCGTGGAATACGGTCATAGCCCACAGTAGATAAATGACGGACAACACGAGCGACCGGACTTGCCATCGATCGGATCAACGGACGAAGAATGGTAGGCGGGAAAACCCCCAATAGAAGGCGCCGATCACCCATAAACCGGGCAGAAATGCACACGGCTTGGGAGCGGAAACCGCGGGCTTCTGACTCAAACGCGAGCTCGCGCGTAGCGAGTTGGACAATAAAGATTGTGTTTTATTGGACACCTTTTTGTTACAATATGAATTACGGTACCCAGCTGTCGCATACTGTGCATTTTTATTACTCAACTAGTTGGCCGCCCACTGGTGCTAGTGCCCTCATTCCACTTGCTTCTGGCTAATCAGCGGAAGCAACTACGGTCAAACATTACAATTCTGTTCAAATCATTGTTGCGGACAGATCATGTTTCTGAGTCATAGTGTAAACTGGGTTCCACGTAGCCATCATATATGTCTCTTTCCAGCGACATCGAAACGTCCTCCCGACGTCACGGATTGCATAGGTTAGCACAAGTAACACGTGGTTTTGCTTGTTGAAATCACTTCATTGATATTACAAGTTGACGAGATGGTGCTGTCCACATTATTGAAACGGTTTACCGTCGTAAACGAGCTGTGTCTGATGAAAAACAGAAGTGAAAACATTCACTCCTAAAGCAGCGTTTTGTTCTTTGAAGGTGTGAAACACAGCACAAAGACCGGGCCGTTCGTTTTATTCAGCATGAAATGCATGACTTAAGCGGAGAGGCTGAGCAGAATAAGTCGTTTCCATACTCCATGTCGGTCAACTTGATGCTAGAAGGAACTTCAGGACTGAGATCATTAAGTTCACCTGGTGCATCTTCTAGAATGTTGTCCGTGCCAAAGTTGATTCGAGAGAGGAAAAGTGGTTAGTCCTGGCAGTCACTATTCGACATGCCAGATACCTGAGACTGTTGCCCCATACATTTTCACACTGCCTGCGGAGTGAACATTCCATATTCTAAGCAAGTTTGCATGTTTCCTTGTCACTTCTGTAGGTTACGCGCCTCTGCTGTTTTTTATGGACACCTCGTAAGTGATCTGTCGAAGTACCTATTCAAGTACGTGAAGCGATTACCAATCTCAAGTGGTTTACCTACAACGACAGATACGGGATCAAGTCCGACCCAATGTTGTAACAGTACTTTACAGCTTAAAGGTACAAAGTGCATATCACACAGACTATCCATACTGTCTTAGAGATGCAACAACTTTCAAGTTGTTTGTAAAAGAGCTAAGCAAAGCAGTGTCATCCGCAGACTCAGTATCACTCGGTATATTATTTGAAACAACTCCGATCCTAAGGTTCTGGGATATCTGAGAATTACTTCCAAAACTTTACCCATCACGTAACTGATGAAGAGATTGATCAGACATGTTTATCGAGCACCATTCGAGGTTGGTAGCGGTAGAGGTGGATGTTAGAACTACACAATCTGTACTCGGAGTGGGTGTACAATGACTTGAACAACTGGGCGTATTCAGTCACAACGAGACTGAACCTTGACGCGGTGCAATGCCTTGCGCATCTCGGTAACCTACTGGGCCAAAGTGGACGGTGTGATAATCACACCGACAAAGTCACTCACGCCAGGGAGATCAATAGGGAGGGGTCCGACAAACCGGTCTTTTGATCCTCCAGTTTGAGGTTAGCATCTTCCGGAAAAAGTACCAGTTTTGGTACACTGCTACCTAGGAACTGCCTTTCGGTACGGGCTTTTGAGCCAAAGGTTTTGGCTAAGAACTCTACTCGTTCTTCCGTCTATGTCTTGGCATTCTGCCAATAGTTCCCACCACACACAACCATGAATGTCAACAACACCAACAATTCCATACTGCATGGACTGGGTCGCCCTGTCTGATGCATGCAGCAGGGTAGATAGGCGAAGATATGCTACTACTGATTCATCCTCCACCGTGTTATCAAATTTAGGTACCATGCTTACATTGAACTCCACGCGTAACTAGTTTGCAGGTTCCACAACAGGTATAACACTGTGTTGATAATTTCTATCGCACCACCCAGCCTCCGGTCTCTTTTCTCTTGCTTAGACCTCGGATGGGACCTGATATGGGTGTTTTCAACGTTCGCACGTTCATGTTACTTTGCGGCTGCCACTACCGATCAGGTCGGAGTTGGTGTGGTCTTCAGCATGACGACCACAACCGCATTGGTAGACTGGATTCCTGTTAACAATAGACTTTGTGCCGTCCGTCTGGCAGGTTTTGTTAAATCCAGCTCTAGACGCATTATTCACAGTTTTTGTAATTGTTTCTGCTTATGCTTCAAGTGATTGTAGTGGCGTCGACATCTTTTCCTCGGATCTATCCGCTCTCCTTCGGTCGACTTATGGTTCTGATCTAGTCCTCCTGGCCGGAGGTATAAACACCCAGGCCGGCCGCATTGGTGGATCCGAGTCACGTTTAGGTAGCAGGTTTCGGTCGACGTCAGACCACTCGGGCAACGATCCTACCGACAGCAGCGTTTGGCTGTTGAAAAACTGTCTATACCATCGGTAAAGTATAATTACCAAACTAGTCTAGAAAGCAAGCTTAACAGTTCTCACTACGAAGATCGCAATAGTTGTGGGATTGGGACCTCACAGGTCATTCATGAAGCAAATATTGTAACATGCGATACAGGGGTTTGCGGGTTAAGCAAACACTGAGTCTCAAAGAAATCCCTGGAGTTATTATATGTCAGACATTCCTCCTGACAGTTCATGTAACCAGTTCAGGAAGAGTATCTGTAGGAAACTGAAACGTAGCTTGGTTACGGATCGTGAAGCTTGGTTAGTGGGGAAAGTTAAGGAAGTGAAAGACACTTTTGCTATAGGGAGTAGCAGAGGACTCTTCAAGTTTACCCGTGCTACTGGCCCAAGACAACCATCTGTCAATGAAGCTATCAGCGAGGCAGATGGCACACTCATCTGTAATAAGTCCAGAAGGTTAGAGCGTTGGGCGGAACACTGAGGGTAAATTTAGCCGCCCTTCTGCTTCTACCGTGTTACCGCCACAAACTTGTAGTGTGGTGCCCTGGTCAGAAGATTTACGACCATCCACCAAAATTGAGGTCTGCAATTGCATCTCAAACTTGATCTCGTGGTGGCCCTTTTCAAAGATGAGGCCTTGACCGTACCTAATACTAGGGTTCTTGCATCCACTTTACTTCGTGGACTCACTGCAGTTCAGGGGACAGACATAACGAAGGAACGGGCAGAGTTTCTACCTGGTCGAGGATATATTGATCAAATGTTCACCCCTTGCCAAATTCTGGAGCGGTGTCATGTATACCACCAACCAACAATGGTCATATTTCTCGACTATGAGGATGCGTTCGATTCAACCGGTTAATCACAGAGTTTCATCGACCAAGTATGTGAACATACTGTCGACGCTTTATTCCCATACCTCAACTCAGGTTAGAGTTTACAGCGAACTGTTTGACGGTTTCGACACCAGAAGCGGCGTACGTCAAGGCTGTCCACTTTCATCATTTTTGTTTAACATTGTCACAGGTGACATACTGGTGGGCTGTCTGTGACACTTACAAGATGTCAGCGTGGACCTCCTACCTGATGGAAGGCCGACTGATCTCAATTATGCTGACGACAGGGTGTGGCTATTCAACACTTACCAAGAAGCAAAAACAATGCAAGACGCTATTTCGCGTTCTGTTGAATACTTCGAAATGTGCTTTGCAATCTCAAAGTGCAAAGTGATTCTACAAGATTACTATGATTATTTACGTAGATTTAATGTTGTAGAGGTTGTTAACCGGTTTGTGTACTTGAGAAGTTATACCAACGGGTTGTCGGATATGTATGGAATGAGATAGAAGTGCATATCTTTAAGGCTACGATGGTGTTCGCCAATCCTGACCATCTCTGGTGACAGAATGCTGTCTCTGAAGTTTAATGGTCGCGTATACCAGGCGTCAGTGAGGGATGTGTTAATTTGCGGTTCCGAAACTTGATCGCGCAGGGTAGAACACGTGGACCATCTTCAGGTATTTGACCACCGATGTTTGCATTCGATCGCTCGTATCGGGTGGCACCAACGAGTGAGCAACGAAGAGGTTAGGAAGCGGGTGTTTGGTATTGGTTGTTGAAAGAGCTCTTCTGTTCACTCCTTACACTTGCACAGACTTGGGTGGTTAGGTCATGTACTAAAAATGCCAGCTAGTCGTCTACTACAGCAAGCTCTCTTTGCCGACGCTGCGGCCGACTGGCTCAAGGTGCACTGTGGACAGATTGTGACCTGGCATGGAAGAGTGAAATAGTTCAAGGAGGGGCTGGCTATTGTAGGTCGAGTTTGTCTCCTGGGCTGTGGACCTCGCGACTCACAGAGTCCTTGGCTTGAGACGTTAAGTGAGATGGCGGCTAACCGAGTTCAGTGGCGTGAATGTTTTCGTTTTGCGACCGAGTTGTCTGTATAGTGAGTACAGTTAATGATGCAGGGTAATGAAAAACGTGAGGAAGCTGTGTTGGTGATGATGTTTTACTTTCACTTATAACGGTTGTGTTTGCAAGGTATAGATAGCTTAATGCTGAGTGGTTGAATATAAAACAAGCTGTTTTTATTAGTTAGGTCCCTTCCCCTTCTTTCTGTACAGGGTCTGCCTTATTTTCATGGTTGTATAGCAGCTAAACACAAGTGAAAATCACTGAAGTATTGTTGTCTGTGAAGATGATGATGATTTGATGTTCAGTGGTGTACCCCTACATTGAAGGCTGCCCCAGTGTATAATAGTATCACAAGGGTATAATATCCAACGTCCTGGTGTCTGTCTAAATAGGAAATGTTTGTCGGTGTACTCGTGACTAGGTCGGAACCGTACCCGTTCTTATATTGAGCTCTTTCTGTCCCCCAGAGGCCGCTGGATTAAGAGAGCGGTGAGAATCTTGAATGCGATTGACATAATGTCGTGGCACCTTTTTCGAAGATGTGAATGATGTTATAAGCATCATTTTCAGGCTACTTCTCTGGAAATTTGCAAGTTCCCGAAAGATTACCGAAAAAATGAAAATACACCATTTTCAAGGGTTGGATCCCGTACACCCCCACGTCGACGGAGCGTCTATCACACTGCTTTGTTCAGTGTAGCCGATGATGGTTGTAAGAAACCGCAAAGCGATCGGGTAATGGCGTGATCGCAGGCTATGAAAGCCTCGTTGATGGGATTTGGTGAGTCTCGCCTACTC
Organism: Paragonimus heterotremus; assembly: GCA_013368495.1. Classification (NCBI taxonomy): domain Eukaryota; kingdom Metazoa; phylum Platyhelminthes; class Trematoda; order Plagiorchiida; family Troglotrematidae; genus Paragonimus; species Paragonimus heterotremus. The sequence goes on from LUCH01002934.1 coordinate 31,024, forward strand.
GGCTGGGTGTGAAATACTCTCCGACATGACGGTGTCGCAATTAACGGTGAGCCTGTATCCGCGAGGTTGTTGATTCTCACAAAGCCCCATCACTTTTCTGTATACGCTTTTATTACTTGGCTACTTCGTGGATTATTGCCAAGAGTAACGGCAGCCCGAATCACAGTATCTAAGGGTACGGCTCAAGGATGAAAATGACGATGAAATATTCGTTGTAGATTTGGAATGAAGGTGATTAACAATTCGAAACCCGAGAGAGGTATTCATCGTGTGGAACGACTGTTGTGCGCATTACCGTAGGATCTCAACCAGTCGTTTTTACCTGTTCGCTGCATCTAGTTTCGAGGGTTGTGACTAGCAAAGAAATATTTTATGTCAACTATGCGGCCTTGCTGTGAATAATGTAGAGAGATCGATTGTGTTTCTCTCAGCTTCTACCGCGTTAGAGTTCGGAGTGGTGCATGTTGACGCAAACTTAACATCCTGACGTGCACTTCCGGTTCTCGTTTTCTTTCAATCCTGTTGATGTAAGTGAATAGAATGCTCCCAAATGGTTGTTCGTCCTGAGGTGTGTTGCGTTTGCACTGCGTGATGGATTCGCTGTCCAATCAGGTATCATGCCTTCACATTTAACATTTCTTTTGATAGTGGACGGCAAAGTGCAGGTGGTTATCGGCTTACAACACTGACCAGCGGCCTCAGATCTCAGTTATTATTGACCACCATTCTATTGATTAGCATCGGATTTGAAGATATTTAAGTGTAAACCGTTCGTAACTACGACTATAGGGACCCCAGTGTTCGCGCATCAGTTACTCTACCAACCGGGTTACAAAGCTGCTTGAATTTGAATTGGATCAAAAAGAATTCAGGCAGGTTCGCGACCGATTGCTCCAAGTGTCCTGATAGTCCATTTGATAAAACCGCTAATTGTTTCTCGACCGAAAAATTATTTTGTATTGTTTACATATCTTTTAGCGGCGACTATCCCACGCGAATTCGGATACTGAGAGTGGTGTGGAGACCAATTCAGTGGGTGGCGCGAGCTCTCTGTCCGCATCTGATCCACCTTTCCGCGTTTCAGCCAGTTCTGCTCTACGCCACGGAGAGCTCTCGTCGAATACAACAAACCACAATCATAGTCTCACGCCTAACGTGACCGGATTGAATCCGAATACCTCGCCAGCTGTTTTTCCGGAAATAGAACTCCTTCTGAAACCCCATCCATTGTATTGCGCAAGCATCACATCAAGCAGTCCGCCACCAACAGGTACGCGTCACGTTCCCAATAACGGGGACAGCCCTGGTGGGCTCGTGAAATATCTGAAAGCACCAACCATCACTACAGGTATGCCTGTTATCATTGATACATCAGTACGTCTTTCACACAATGCTAAGAAGCGCTAATTTGTATCTTTTTCTTCCACCTAATTGCAAACATTTCCAGCATTGGAACAGATCCATACGTTTTATGGTTCGGCCGGTTGTTAGTTTAATAACAAAGATAATGCGGATTCCAGATAACATATGTGGAGAAAAGTCAACGATCTTGTGAACTTACTTTGGTCATTGGCTGCTTTACTATCACATTTGAAGATTTTTCCAACTGGCAGTGCAGGTGGTGTAGGTTTCGCTCAACGAAGCCATTGTGGTCCATACCGATTTTTTGAAACAGTTATTGGTTGTTTTGAGTAATGTGCTGTGCGACATACATCTTAACTTGTATAGACCATGCTTTTTGATTACCCCAGTTATCGAGTACAAAATTGGAGCCTGCCGAATACCCAGGGAAACCGTGATGTTGCCCACGTAATCAGTTGATGCAGAGACGGTCAGAAACCGTACGCACCGCATTCCCGTACTGTGACAGTTGTTAGCACGTTTTCACATCAGACCAGTCTCTAGATTTGCAGCACTTTTTCGACTTGTTACTGGAGTCACGTTCGTGAATACACGTTGTTCCTTAAGTCTGAACATATAGTAATGCAAATAGAGCCGCCACAACAGTATTGAAAAATTCTGAGACTAACAGACGAAACGAAATGAGTTGGAAAACATTCATAACCTAACCGGATCCTACTCAAAAACGTTGCCACGTCGAGTTGTCATTCCCAGTGGGCGATGTAGTATGTAATTCGGCAAGCATCGTCTCCTGTCATCAAATCATAAAATGGCAATCAGTAGCCTAGTGGTCCGCGATCGCGTCTTCACCCGAATAACTAATGCTTTTGGTGTAATAAGATTACCCAACAGAATTTATCAGTGTCAGGTTGAATCGGTTTCATGCGGCTATTAATTCGTTTACGTACTCTCTGATGTCCGTTTCATTATCCCAAACGTCTAAAACTAACGCAGTTGCGACAAGTTGGAGTCACAATTCCGTTCATGAATGGCTTTCATCATTATGCCTCTCCAATAATTTGTGAGATCATTAACACTCTTGCCGATTCACCTCCATTTTCAGTCGATCATCTGTGTCGTTACCTAACTGTTCGCGTAAATCTTCAAAGGATGCAGCGTGAGTGCTCCGGTAAGTTTAATCATGTTGTGTCCACCTTTGCTACCAAACAATCATCTTGCATTAACTATTGAGGCGACTAAGAAACCGTTTCTAATCATCCGCTCCCGACGCTTGTTTTCCTTGCCCAGATGAACGTATGAATTTCGCACTGTACAGCTACAATGAAACGACAAACACATACACTCGTCTTGGACCCCAGTTGTCTGTGGAGGAAATAAGCCGAGAACAATCGCAAAACACATGTCTGGATTTGTACTATGCTCGCGACGAGGCGTCGACCAGTCCAAGCATAGTCTCTGGGATCTGACCAAAACAGATTCGTTGACGGTTTGACCCACGCATTCTGATGTCTGAAACAAGCAGATGTCTACTAGCTGTCATGAGCATTTATCATGCCATACCATCATTTGTGATATCCACTTGCATGAAATTTCGTCATGGTTCCGGATAAGACCGGTCTCTTTTATATTTCCCCAAAAATTCCATCTCAATTTTTTGAATGGGTATTATTTTGGATCCTATCATAAATTATATCGCCCTGTTCTGTATGTGATGTTGGATTATTCGAGAACATAAAAAATATAGTCAGCTCTCTTTTCTACCGATGTGGGCAACCAGCAAAGGCTTCCCAGGTGGCCATGAACTTACCACGTATATTCAGGATGCCACAGTTGGACGTCTCAACCATCCCCAGAAGTCACATCTAATAAGTCCGAATTCAGTTGGAGACAGATAAGAGTATTGTTAAAAACGGGTAGCCTCCTAAAAAGGGACACTTATTAGATCAAGAGAACTTCTTAACAAATTATCTACAGAAACGACTCTGAGGAGCTTCCACATCCAAGATGAACAGACCAAAAATTCAAATGAGAAGAAAAGCAAAAAACGAATAAGAGGATAAAAAAGGCGCTCAGTTCACAAGCGATGCGGGTGTTTTCAGATCAAGATTGCAACAAAAACTGATGTCAGCTAGATATTGTTTATACACTTTTGTGGAATCCGCATCCAGTTAAACAAAATCATGCACAGAGTTACAGACGCCGCTTATTCGTATGTGGCATTTGTTGTTGCGCTGTCTGAGATAACGTAGATGGCATAATGTTCGAGGCGGGAAGTAACTGTGGTCCACCGAACTGTTGCATGGTGCCGAGCGCTGTTTGCATCGCATCCGACATGTCTGAGAACGACTGTGGTGACCTGTCGTGATGCTGCATGACGTTAGCGTAGAACTGCATCCAATTCTTCATGGCACTATGAAGAGCAGGCACATTTGAAATGTTCGCCGAACCATTTAGAGAGGAGGATAAGCCAGTATCAATCGTTTGAGAAGGTCTCAGATCTGTGGGGTGCGTGCCCGATGAACAGTTGAAAATGTTAGCGAGAATAGCCGGTGGGGGGACATAACCTGGGGGAAAGTAAGGAAATAAGTGCGATCGCTGTGTCAGTTCATCAACAGATGATCCAAATGCCACAGGCCTCGGAACTTGCGCGTTACGGGGGTTTTTAAAAGCCGGTGAGGCACAATCCAGATCATGTTTGTTTGTTTGGGGAGGCAGACCGCACCATGGACGTGCGATTTCTGGCGAACCGATTGAGACTGCTTTCGGAAGTAGAGAGCTTGCATCGGGCTTAGCTTGTGCATAATTGGAGTTGGACAGATGGTTAGGAACAGGATCAACTAGGCAGATACGCAATCCTCTTTCGGGCCACCTAAACACCAGTGGTAGAATCAATTCGTCCGCGTACGTCAGAACTGAAAATTCAAATTCGAGTCGTTCCAGAAAATCGTCCGGTATTAGGATCTGCAAGGTACAAAACAACGTGCACGTTAGAGAACCAAATCACCGTTCAGTTATATCAAGTTCCTCGACAAGTTGAGTTACTGTCAACCTCAACGCTACAAGCCAGTCTCTGCCGTACGTCTTTTTTGATAACACAGGCCAACAAGGACACCTGAGGCCCCTAGGTCGCTCGCACCTCTAGATGGGAAATCGCGTGTCTACTACCAGTACATACGTATCAACAGGACAAAAGTCCCCTCAAGTTTACACTAAACAGGAAACAAAAATGTGGGTGATCCAAGTACCAAAGCATCGTCACAGTGTGTAGGAATTCCCAGACGTCGGGAAACTCATCCAAAATATGCCTGGGAGCAAAAAACCAATTTAACTATTTCTTTGCTAGTGATCATTTCAGGTCGACCGCCTCTATACGGGCATTTGAAGCCTCTGCGCTCTCCATAATGTGCCGACACATTTTTCTTGTCGACACTTAATGTACTTCATCTAATTTCGACCCTGTTCCGCAAGCAATATGCGGACAATTGGCTGAAACAGTGTTTTGTCAAGGTCGCTGCACGGAGTTAAGCGTCGCCTGATATGGAGTATGTAATCGTCCTAGGGTACGACGTGCATGACGGTCTGAGCAAGATAGTCTGTTTGAACGTTAAGAACAATTTAGGTGATCGATCACATACACTTTTCATCCGCGTTTTCTGTTTGATCAGTGAATTTTGGTAGAGGAGGACTTTTTGGCCCTATGCAAATATTAAGTAGATCCACCTTTCCGTAGACCGCATCACCTAACTAGATAGCGCCATCTAATCAGTTTGCAATACTACTGAGATAATACGGTTTGATGTTGCCATCAAACCGTACTGTGGCTTTACCAGAACATTTGATTCAGGTGTCAGGAAAGAGGACGCAGGATAACCAGGTCGTACCTAATAAAATATTTTGATGGACATGCAAAAGTTTTAGTTTAACAATGCATTGTGCTCGATGAAGATTGACGTTTCTTAGTTAGCAAGGGAATTATCCGTAAACAGTTCGGTCGAAACCACTTGGTGGCAAAAACATTTGCTAACGGACAGCCCGCGTTTTGAAAGGCAATCACATCCATAGAATAAGATCTAAGACAAATTATAACGTTTAAGGATCTGAACAGAAACATCACTGTCTGGTGCATTCTTAAACACCTACCACCACCGAAGAGTAACCACTTATGGTTACCAGCCTTCATGCGGTTGGATTTCACCTATAAGATTCACTTCAGACATCCGCAGACAAACCTCACGCCATTTCTGTTATCCTATATTGCGCAGAGAACATCACTCGAGCTTGTGTAGACCTAGATAACGGAACATTACTGCGCCCATATTGATGAATAAATAATCATTAAACTTAGACTGCAACATGGCTAGACAACTATGCACGCTAGACACGAAGATCATGTTTGAGTCAACACCCATCCAATACACCAGTGTTTTTATTGTCATTAAGGCAAGCATTCACACAGAACAAGTGTGGTCAACAAAGATGTTATTTAGGTTACACTGGACGCTGAGATGCAAAATTCCGTGACGGAATATTGTATGTGCATTTATCCGCTCTGTGCGACCTCGTCTCCCAGTTGTGCTTCGTTCACTTTAGGAAGAACGATTACAGACAATGATGAAGATATTTTGCTGATCGCAAAGAAGAGATTTCATATGGATAACTATCTACTCAGCACGACGACGACCGACAACGATTTTCAACTGCGTATCCTTAGTGGCGCTTCTGAGACAGGCTATGGAACATTTATTTGCTACGAAATGTCCGACGGAAGTCAAGTCAGATACTACTCATTGACGATAGCAAAAACTTGAATGGCCCCGACTAGCTTAGCATGCATGCCGCCGTTCGAGTTGGCCGTCAAACTGACCCAACAGCTACAGCATGATTTGGAGTTGCTAATTAAACCTACCGTGTTTCGAATTGGCTCAATGATCGTGTGATAAATTGTTCCAAGCGGTTCAACACCTTTTCTGGTAACCGGCTGATCAGAAGGCACGAAGCTTCTTTGTCAGAATAACGCCTTTACGCTGAAGCAAACAACACAAGCCAGCCGATCCTGTATCGTGCGACATTTACGCCCACGAGTTTCAAGAGTATAACCGGCGATCATATGGCCCTTAATCCCTTCGTAACAATGGAAGTGCGTGACCACGTACTACTGACAAAAAAACCAAACACGGGGAAGCTGGGAATGTTGTTACTAAGCAAACATTAGACCATTCACATCCATCTATGTCAAAGGTTCAACAGAAGTAATCGTGGGGTGAATTACTACAGACAGTAGCGTGGCTTCCCAGGTACAAGCGGTTTATGTGTAAAAGAGTATAGGGGGTCCGCACATAAGCACTGACCAAGCAAGAACTTAAAGAAGTGACCAACGAGGTACGTCGGCTTGTGCTGCAACAAGCATTTCATCCAGAGGTGAAGAACCTTCACACCTACCAGAGCCGTTGAAAGACATTGTAGGCCTATCCTGAATCGGCCAAGAAAACCATTCCTGGTGACCGCAGCTCATCTCGAAAGCTGAATCCGTTGGTGGATGACTGCAGTATTCTCCTCTACCCTGCGATGCGAAGCATTCAATTATTTTACGTGGAAAGCACTTTGTGACCCAATTGCTAATTCGTCACCATTACGAGAAAAACGGTCATATGGCGCTAATCTATATACTACCTATACTACGATAACAAGATTGGATAAATACGGCCAAGAAGATCAAAAGTGTTCTTTATGACAATTGTCAATTAAATCGATGGTCCACTTAACTCCGCCGGCGGTCCATGGCTTCAGCTCCCCAGTGACCGAACTGAAACAGATATATACCCATTCACCATCGCCAGTACTAATTATTTTAAGTCTATTTATGCAGAACGAGGATGCGAAATCAGACGGAAAATCGTTATAGCAGGCCTTTCGGTTCGATAATGAGAAACATCAAGGAGGAACATTCAGCTGATACTGAATGCGCTCTCAATCGGTTTGTCGCCAGACGAAGCCGCTTGCGATTATGATGTAGTGACTACGACCCGAATTTTAAAGAAGCTACTGAAAATGTCAAGAAACTGATGCGAACGGGGAATGAATAGAAAGTATTCAACACCATTGAAAAGCCCGCGGTTGAGAGTGAACGTGCAACACATCACGTTCGAACAGCAAAACAGATCTTTCTGATGAAACCACGAGAGCAGACAGTATCAAACAAGGTTATGTACACCACACTATCCGAAATCCAAAGGTTTTCCAACGACCGACCTCTAACCAGACAAAAGCTGAGGCAGATGACTGGCACGTTCTGACGTTGAGTAAATTACTGCCGCTTCAAGGTAATTCCCCAGTACTGGTGGCTGTAGGAATCAACGAGAATCGGTTCAGCAGACAGCAGCGAGTCGTCTAGTACTTAACCAGTGTGTTTTAGAATAAATGGTTGAGGTGTTGTCTACGGATGATGCAGACTATTCAACTGTGGCAATTCGCCAGACAGCCAGAAAAGAGGGATATCGTACTATTCTCAGATTTTGGCGTCCTGAAAGGTCGTTGGTCAAAGAGTAGTGTTGAAGACGCGTATGAAACTCAAGATGTTTTCATGAGGAATGTCACAGTGAGGTCATAGAACGCACAACCTTAGGGAGGCATTTGACAGCTCTGCAAACCGGAAGGTGAATTCCTGTACCTGAATCTTGAAAAAACAACTGACGTGCTTGATATGAATCTTTGTTCTCCTATTGTCATAAGTACTCGAACCCTGGGAGAGACCATAATGTTCATACTAATTTTTTCTTCAATCGCTACCTATTTCTCTGTGAATAATCCGATTTATCATAAATATCTGTCCAGGTGAAGGTTGCTTTAGTAGCCATCTTGGATTTGGACACTTGCATGTGTTCCATCAATAAGGATCCAGAAGGTTCTTGGGAAGCACCATTCCGAACGTGTGACACTTCACATTGACTAAATATTTACACGTACGCATTTATTGATGTCCATGTCTTTTCCTCTTATAGAAACAACCTAGCTGCTGAAAATTCATTATTAGTTTCGCCTTGACCTTGGAGTGTCAGGTTCAAGTGGTACTTAGATGATCTCTGATGGAAACACAGACTATGTTCTAAGAGGGTTATGAACTCCTCAATTTGAATCCGTGATTAGAAACGCAATCAGTAATAGTAGCGCACGGCAGGTAAAGACATACGTGTACACACAACGTTCCTAGTTTTTACGCTTAGCCTTATTGCGCCAAATCTTTTTTCTTTTCATTTGATATTACACGCCAATGTTGAGGTTTATGGCGGCTCAAACGACCTTATCGTCTTGTCACGCTCATGGCTTGTACGGTCGTTCCACTGCTCATTTGTGTATTAAGCAACGTAGTGAATGCACACCGTACATGTGTCTTCGGCAACCCGTACACTTCCGTACAAACATCGCGAAGGCTTGCAGTATTTGGTATCGCACAACGTACAATCTTGTATGATGATTTACAAGTGAACTGGCCGTAATTAGAGCATTTCCATATAAATACACTCAAAGTGTATCAGTGTATTCTAGGATCTCGTCTAGTGTATAGAGAAATAAACGAGGGACGGGGCTGAACAACTATGCCGAATGCCATAAACCATGGACAAACAAGGTTTATTTCAATTCCCAACTCTCTGTGGTGTTTGGAATAAAGGCGTAATAAAGGTAGATCGTGTGCAATAAACCAAGGGGCTGTCATCAGATCAACAACTGCATCCTCATTCAAACAAACACTATCTTACCTGAAGCCAGGGACCTCGAGCCACGTATGGGCTCGCTTCGGACACGAAGGCGCCAGAAACTCCAGTTGGTACTAATGTGATTGCATGTTCAGGGAAATTTGCATTAAGGAAGGTGAAGTGTCTTCGATGACGTAGCCGATCGTTCACAGCTAGAGGAAGCATCTCAGCAGCCTCCCGACATAGGTGGACATCTAGACATTCAATCACTCGTGTGGGATAAAGATCTAAACTCGCCGGAGATAGGGACAGATGAGCCAACGGAGTACATGGTGCTGAACCTTCGCCGGTACTTCCTGGAGTATGACTTCCTTTCTGTTCGGCCACTGAGCGTTGGAAATGAGATCCAAGCGACATACTGCCGGCAGAATCGACAGTATTGAAAGTTCGGAATCCTAGAGAACCGGTGGCAGTTCCAGTGAGCTCTCCAGGTACGTGCTGAGTACCTGAAGGGTAAGAGGGATAGTTGCTGTAAACTTTAAGATGACTGATATTCCTGACTTTACCCAGTGACCAAAAACTGAAGGGACACGTCGACTATTTGCCAAACTGTCTAGAAGACAAGAACAGTGATAACAGACAGCAAATATACGCGGCGAATGAACAGTAGTCAAGAATTGGAGCAAGTAACACATACAGGAATCCACGGTACATTGAATGTGTTTCGACGCTAGATTAACTCAAACGGGGACAATAGAGAACATTGGTTTTACGGTGTCCCAGGACATTCGCTGTCACGCTAGAAAAGGTCACAAACAAAAAGTATGCTGTCAAGCTGCCAAACCCTGGCTCAGGTGGCCGAGACGCAAATCCGGAGACAGGTAGTCAGTGCCGGTGTTACCGGAAACTTCACGATCAGGCATCGAATATACTGAAACTGCTGGGTGAATGACGAGGTATTTTCCAATAGAGACTTGATATCAAGTCATCAACAGACAGAAGATCACGGCATTGTGTACCATTAAGCTGCCGCAACTTCCGAATAACAACGACAAAACCGTAAAGACAGTTAAACCACTCGAAACAGAACTCTCAGTAGCTGAACGATCGGATCCCCAACTCCCGAAATTTCCAACGGAAGGCACTGAAGAGGAAAAGGGTGAAAGTCGAGTTCCTTTACTAGGCCAGAGACAGCTGTTCAAGGGTCTTTTAGTTATAGATTACAAGCGGTCAATGGATTCCGAGGAATGTTTTCCGTAATCTGATTGGTTTACTGACACGATCGGTATATTCGGGCGAACTTTGTTGCTAGCTTTGAGATCCAAGACCGACATTAAAAATAAAACAGAGAATAATATTGTGGACATATAAACCAAGCATCTAAAATCGTGCAGCATATAAGCCTTGATGCTCCTTCAAAAAGCCACAGCGAAACACATCGGACCACACCACATGAGGCTGATTAGACGCTCCATTCTTTAAAGCGGCTTAGGACAACATCCGCTTCAATAAAGTAATAGAAATTGCGGCACAAAAGCGTGCTAACAACAGTAGTCCCTTTACCTTCTTGAACATGCTAGTTTCGAAACAGAGGCTTTGACTTGTGTATACATAACTAGCTAACGTGTCTGTTCATTCCCGTCGAGCCAGTGCTGACAGAAAGTTCAATAATCTAACAAAACATATCTCATCGGTTTCAGGATAATCTTCAGAGATGAGCCTAAACAAAGATGAGACATAACTGATAAGTCGACTAAGCAGCATAAGTTCAACTTTCAGGTTGAAGATTCGCATACAGAAGCATTTTCAAGCCACCTAGTGTTTGTCGTGAGATCCATTAGAGATTCTATATGTTGCAAACGACAGATCCTGCTCACCACATCTTAGGAAACCGACTGAGAAGAAAAGAAATTACATCAGGCCGATGATTGTCTCATGGCAGGACAACTTACCTTGTTGTTCCAACAACAGTTATATCTTGTACAAACATAGTATAAATCGGAAAGCTTCTGAGCGCCAATGATTCAGGTAACATGAAGCGATCGTTCAAGACAATATGTGCGTTAGCTTGAAAACAACCAACATACGACCAGAACATGCGTGTTAATAATACACTGTCTCGTAAGTATATCGGACTCTTCATACAACCTTATACAAACGAAAGCCCGGTAATTTTTAGCAATTACAAAGTGTAGTTTAAAGCGTGTTTTTTCCAACCGTCAGAGGAAAATAGTGATCAAGTAAGTCAATATTGTCTCCTCCTAACCAAACGGCCATCCTAACGTGCAGTGAATAGTGACGTTCTGAAATAGACTGTAGCCTCCATTTCTCACGAGAACCTCTACGCATTGCTTCCACAATGTGCACAAATGAGCCGTGTGTACTGCAAACACTGCTGTTTAGCCGGCTTAGCTAGTGAGACATGTGAGGAAAATAGCGTGGACTGTTTACAGGGGTTAGATGTGTGACGCTAAACTTAGGATGACTGGACAGCGTCTACATCGCCACAAAAACTCATCTTCGGTGGGTTAGAGCAGGGTAAACAATACCAACGCTCAAGCGGGATGGACGTCGCACACAACTGGGCACATATAACACGGTTAACACACTGGGAAATCACGTTAAATAAGATGACCGGATCTCAGTTTGGTTACTTTTCGTTAATAAACTTAATAGGAGTGCCGGTCGATGAACAGCCTGGCGTCAATGTGACAGATCTCACGTCTCATGATGTCTCATATGAGCCAGGTAAATTTGGACGGGACAAAAATTTGGACGAGTTCGAAATCTATCATCTAGGGTCGATAACGGGTTTTCGAATCAGTAAAGACAAGCTGTTTGCATTAGTCACTACATGCTGAATACCATGACATGATTTAGGAAATATTCAACTAACCCGGGAACAGTCTAAGAGCTACATACAGGTTTCATTGGATTCATCTCAATCGTTCGGTTTCGTGCCACCAATCGCACCATAAAAGTACAAAAAGGTTAACGGAAACGGCTTTCGGTGCTAAGAAGGTCGTTATCGACGACAAGCATACACAGAGATTAGGATTTCGTGAATTTCAATTCGGCCAGCATTAAGATGTCATCTTCTCCAAAGAATTAACATTCCGTGTGCTATCAGTATGAACTTCGAAAGAAACCAATCAATTATAATGCGACAGGGAGATGAAAAAGATATCTGCCAGTTTAAGCACATATAAAATTATTGGACCGGTATTTTCGCCACTGAAAGTTAGTTTACCCTGGTAACAGAGAAAGTGGCACCGTGTGTAAATAAACTTCCCTAGTCTGGGCTGTTCAGAACTTTCTTCCAAAGTGATGGTACGGCAACACAGTACTGCTTGCATCACCACACTTGGTCAGATGAAATGTCCTTCCAATGGATTGAGTTGATAGGACCTTATTCATAAGGATAATTGGAAAGTAGAGTAAGAAGTGTTGGAGAACTCAAGCCGAACGTCGTTTCTGTTTACTATTTTCGTTATTGATTGACAGTCAAATTAGACAGGCGATCACTTGATGCAGGAGAGAAGACCTGAAGCTCCATGTCCATCTCATAACATTGCCCTGACCATGCACGTTTTTCTCAGTTTGTCTTATATATATATATATATATATATATATATATATATATATAGTAAAATTTGAGGAGTTAGGTTGTTATGAATTGAACGTAGCTGGCTAACTCATTTACAGGGGTGCACTATACCAGCGTTTAGTTCTAACTAAGACAGAACGGCACTGTACATTCATGCCCAGACCAGAATTTGCAACGCTTCCCTCGTGAGTGTGAGGCGAGTAAGTTAACCACTACTCGACTAACCCAACGATAAGTATGACCGAATTGTTGTATCCAAACGATCAACCACAATTATGCGTGAACAGTACTTAGATGTCTGACGAGGTCAGTCGCTAGTGTTCAACTAACTCGATCAATTCCACAGGACATATAACAACAACAACAACATTCCTACTCACTCTAATCGATAAGTCTGATCAGGACTTCTCATTTAAAATGAGGCGACTAAACACTATACACATGAGGCAATAGTTAGGCATTTTGATATGATGAATCGGTCATATTTATCGTGAGATGGTAACATAGTGGCTGAAGTGTTTGCCTGAGAATCACGACGGCTTAAATACAAATTCCAGTCTAGACAAGGATGTACACTGCTTACGAGCTGCAATAAGAGTGAACGTCGAATCTAGTGCTCCCGTACAAATAGGACTAACCGATGAGTTTAGTTGAAAGCGAAATTTTTCACCAATCGTGGCTGCTTTTCAATTCGTAATAATATAAACCCTAAAACCAACAGTGTTAAAACAGCATTCCAACAAACCTCAGGATCTTTTTTCTTTTGCTAGGACCAAATCAATACCTCATCAAGTGAAGATGCCTTACGACCAGATATAATCGCGTTGTGACCACAAGAGATGTTTGACTTGCGTGAGTTGGTTACTGCTAGACATCCATTACAAGGTATGTGGAAATACAGAGCCACGGATGCAAAAACGGCCGACCTATATCCACATGCTTGCCAGTAGTGCAGCGATATCTTCGTCGATGACACGTCCAGCATGGTGCATACATACGTATCCAATAGTCGTTTCCAGCTCTCGGTCTTTCTAGCGTTGAGACATGCACTTTAGTTTATGCGCATTCGAGTCGTGCCATAATATTTACAAGCGGAGCAGCATGTTATATAACAATGGTACACAGTGATCACTTTTGAAAAACCGACAAGACAGTGATACTCTTCTCACGGTTCAGTCATCTCATTGTGACCGACTTTCGTAGACTCTAGGAGTGATCGATGCCACTTGATAAGTTGGTTCATTCGCATGGGCAAACTATATTCCAAAATGCGGGACGGTGTTTGAAACACTAAAAGAAAATGTATATAACAAGGCGTTTTTCTGTTGCTGCGTTGTATTAGGGGCAACATTCTCTTCCAGTTATGTATGTTAATCGTCTTACAGAAGATTTTAACCCCACAAGCAGTTCATAACAAGGTCTGTCGAAATAGAATGCTAATCCCTTATTCGTCCTGGTTTCATTAGTTTAGTCTGGATACTGTTGTATAACAGGCAATCTCGTAGTGTACTACTCATAAGCGACATTCAGGAACTAAAGGGCAAGCCTCAAAGTCAGGAAGACGACCAACCAGAAACAACTATCGAAATAGTGTGTACACACTATCGGGAAAGTGCCACCAGGGCAAATGACAACGTAATGCTACACAATATGTATGAATGCACGTCAGCCGTGCAAATAAGTGTACGTGTTCGTGGTCCCATGTTTTAACATAACCTGTACGGGAGTTCGTGTAATGGATGACTTTGCAGGCCAGGCATCTTTTGCAGTCACAACAATACTAAACACCTTGTGATAAATGTTCCCACAGAACATACTATGATTCTTCACAAAATGTGCTAACTCAACACGTTTCCAATCCATCAAACAATCTGATGTGTGAAACACCGCTTGCTTGAGCGATCAAACGTCAGACATATCTTAAACATCACGCTCCCTTTGTTACTAACACATAGGCAATAAAGGCTTTTTCCTAAACTTTTGTGGCCTAGTACGCTTTGCTTTGTTGTTTAAGTGAAAATATTATTTGCCCACTTATCTGTACACAGAGTGAGCGGCCAAAAATTAAATGAACTGTTTGGATGTCGTAAAACAGATCGGACTAGTGGGAAAATGGCAAATTCCGTTCTAATCGCCTAATCCTTAATCCGGGTACGTGAACCAGACAGATCGTGCGGTTGTACATTTGAGAACAGAGTTACATGGAATATCAGAAGGTCCATTAAAGCAGACTTAAATGTTCGTGAGCCATTGTGTATACAATTGTGTTTTCAAATCCTCTGATACATATATACAACAGAAAATGTATCTAACATGCATATTATCTTCTTGATTTGACTGTGCCAAACAAATATTAGCTCAAAACGGTATCGATATCAAGATCTATGACAACCGATAAAACTCCCATCTATTTCAAACGATTACTGGGTTTAAAAAGATCGACGATGACACAGTGTATAAGGTGTAAACAGACATTCTTGTAGTACGTAAACAAAGTTAGCTCTATAACTGTACAATAAGCAACATATTTGACTACTCAGACCTCTGATGGTCATCTGCATATGACAGATAATAATACAATAATGGAACGCCAAAGTAAGAGAAAAAAAACCGGCAACTAGCAATAGATTGTAATAAGTACTTGTCCACGAAAGGTTTTAGTTGAAAAGATTTTTTTTTATGCGAAGGGTGTAACCAAATATGAGTGGTGTTTAAGCATATAAACCAAATTTTGTACTAAATCCTCTCCTAACCGAAAAGTTTAATGAGCTTTAAGATTTCAACCTGGATGAGAGATGTTGGGGGTCATCGAATGACGTTGACAGTACAATTCCTATATCACCTCTTGAGACGACCGGGCAGCTTGAGCATTGCTCACAACCGAATGTAATCGGATCATTAGATGTGAGGTCAATGATGTGGTGATCAACACAGTCGCTCCGAGAGAACGTAGACGAAATCTCGGTAGTGGAAAGAGTATGCAATACTGAGACATACTAATACTAAACGGCGGGTAAAAGTTGGATCTAGTAGTTAATTTTAAAAGGCTTTGGCTGAAAAAGTCCGTCTGGAGGCAAAAGTTGTAATCGAACGTAATTGATGTTTAATTTCCAAGTTTAATTCGATAAACCTTGAGAATTTCAATAATTTGTAGAGCGAGATGAGAAACGGTGCAAATTTCAGGGCGCGAAATTATAATTCCGTAACTGGACTACTACAGACACAGAAGTACATATGTATTTCACAGCAAAACTGTGGTGCCAAGTAATATGTGGTGGATTATCAGACCGGAGGTGCGAGTATTCCATCCGCCTTCCTAGTCAATACGATCGGTGGCGAAAATGGGCTGTTTGTCCTTTGAATTATCTCTTTCCCCAACATCTCCTTTAACTGTCTTTCCACTTCCGCAGTCAACTTGAACGGTATTCTCCGGTATACTGGTCTGCATTCCTTATCCGGCTGTAAGTCTACCGAGTGTTTCATCCATGTACAGAATCCGTAGTGATCATCCGCCCCAGTAAACAAGTCAGCAAACTTATTAACACACTGCTTGATAGCTGGGGTCGGACACTCTGGGAAACATTTCACCGAGAAGTTGCCCATTCGGCACTGATCCTTGGTCTCTTCGCGACGGAACTTCACGACATCACCATCAACATGCAACCCGCCTCTCTCTAGGTCTACGCTTACTTTCAGCCGATGTAGCAGATCGGTGCCCATTATCGTCCTTTTCGCATTGTCATTCACTAACGTTGCGTGGCGTAGCTTGATATCAACTATCTGGATCTCAACGTTCTGAGTCCCCAGTGCCTTTAACGGCGTTTCTTCGATTGTAACGACATGCCATTTACCGCACCTAATAGGCGATCCTGGTACTCTGCCTGTGATCAATTCACCCGCTCCCGTACCTATTATCACACCCTCTTGTTCTCCCTCATTCAGAACTTTCACCCGTCGAACGCCCCCATGATAACCCATTACCACTGGAAAACAAGGATGAAGACGTCTGTTGGGGCACTGGTGTGCAAAGTGTCCCACCTCATTACAAACAAAACAATGATTACGGTGAGGTTATTCACGTGCTCGTCTAACTTGTCCTCCTCTTGGTTCCACATTCGTCTTCGAACCTTCCACTGCCTTTGTCAGCCGTTCCACTTTCTGTTCGAGCTCCCTGATCTACAGCCGTCCGACTTGCGTCCGTACGGGTTGGCACTGTGCAATTTCGACAATCCGTTCGATGTCCGTGATCCCGCAAAACTCGGCCATCCGAACGCTTTCCAGCACCTTCTGCGGCAAACTCTGGATAAACCGCTCACTCATCAATCTATCCTTCGTTTTCTCATCTGCCTCCGGTAAACCCAACGTAAAATGTCGTAATAAATGTTGATAATAAACCAAGGGGTCTTGAGTGTCGCAAAATCCGGCATCATAAACCGATTCAATGTCAATTGTCGGTCTTGTTCCTTTGAAACCCTTGAATCAGTGCGGTCAGTGTTTCTTGATACGATGTTGCGACCTTTGTTGATTTGCTCAAGGCACAGACAGCTTTTGCCCGTCCGGTGAGCGGTGTTTTCAATGCTGTCAAAATTTGTCCGATCCGGTCGTCCATCCTATTTTGTGTCCCATGTCTCGCGCGTTGGTCCGACCCAGTCGAGCGGTGACTCATCCGGTCGCCCACGCTGTCCCCCATCCGCTCGCTGTAGGCTTTTGGACGTACCTACCTTACGTTGAGGTATTCCGCCAAGTGGTGGAATACTCGCACCTCCGGCCTGATAATCCACCACAGTATAACACCTAACTGTGCTATAACAGGTCGCAGGGTTGTCACTATTCGTGTTGAGCTAACACAGGAGTTATCAAACTGGCGAAACTTTAGTTGACACTCGTTTATTCTTCAGTAGGTTACAAGAGAAGTCGCAAAAACCACCAGGACAAAACCACAGGACCATCTAGGCATGTAGTCAAACACTCGAAAAGAGAAGGACGCGATCCTCGCAAGTAAATGAAGGCGAGCTGACATCATGTTGTTGCCTCAAGACGTTCATCAATTACTTCATGGAGCTGAAGATTCTCAGACCGTTCAACGATGACCGGAAGAGTGTTTCATACACTATTGATTGGGTTCAAATCAGAACTGCAAGCTAGTCTGATACATGAGTCTTAAGAAGGGGCCACGACGTCGTGACGTAGGACGTATGCCTTCAGACGTTGTTTAGTAAAAACACGTTCTTTTGTACATGCGGTGTGAAAAATGATAATGCAATAAGTTGATGTCAATAGTGGAATTCTTCTCACCACAGAGAATGCACCCAAACTACAAATGTACGCCTAACGCCAGTATTCTTACTGAACACCCTTCACTTATTCAAAGGTCATGTCAGCGCCACCTCAATACGGTTAATGTGGGTTGGAATTCTAATCTTTGCAAAGGTTCGTACGTTCGGTTTGAGGGCGGGTGTAAAGAACCATTACAAAAGTTTGTACACATTCTCGTTCATGTGCCTAAAAGGAGTGAGTTCCTAACCATCTTGTAAAATGTTGGGGGTGCACCAGCTTGATAAAAGTGGACCTCTCCCTCTTCCAAAAAATCATCCAAACATTGTCGTGACATCTCTTGTATGGATCCCGCGAAGTTCACCGCAAGGGCCAAGTTCAAGTGTCAATCTTTTCAATGCGTTGAATATCAATCATTTGTATAAAACTGAAGGTAAACCAATTTTAACGTTTGAATCGCAAGACAGAAGTGTATTAATTCACTTTGCACCCTCAGCAGCCGTGAAAGTGACTGATGTGAAGGCAAAAAACAGCCAGTAAGTGAAACGTGTAAATCTATTTTGAGCGTGAATGATGTTCACAGTTAGATAAACCAGAAGAAAAAAGTAGCGGCCATGTGCTTCAGAGACCACATGGCCGGCCTCTTAAGAGCGAGTAATCAGGCGTTATTGTTACTTTTCACGTGGTCTGCCTACTTAAGCGTTCAAATCTTAAGCCAGTACTGCAATGTCGGTTCGCTGTGTGGTGTGAAGAAGGGTAATGAGCTGATGATAAAGATTATTTTAGTGAATTAAAGAATATACTAATTAAAGATACTCACTGAGAAAAATAAAAGTACCAAATAAACTGCTAGGAACTGTTAACATGAAGTTTAATGACGTCAGTTCATTTTGTACGAAAATAGAGTCTAACACAGAATTAACTATAGAACACTGGGTTTTGTAACATACACATACATACAGACACTAAGGACGGAATTTCTCCATAGTGGACGGAAAATTGATCGGTCCCAATTTGAACTTAGTTTTCGCCTAGGTAACCACGGGTAAAACACGACTTACTGGATAAGTCAGATGACAGCGATTTACCAGAATTCAAACGAGAACACCAAGTGGAAACTCTCCCTGGAGCACTGATAGATTGAGTAGAACTGGTGGCATCGAACGGATTCGTGGTGTTTGTTTTGTCGGGGACGGTTTTGGGTGAGCCGGGCTCAGTTTGTTTGCATTCTTTGTCACAATCTTCCATTTCAGCGATGCCAATCGACGACGCAGTGGAAAGCACCAGAGGAGGTGGACCGGCATCATCTCCGACAACATCGACGAAATCATCATCGTCAGTATCTTTTTTGGTTACTGTTGAGACCACCGTTTCATCCGTGTCCATTGCTACGTGGACAGGACTGGGAGAGCGCACACTGTTTGCATCGCTAACGCGAGGCATGCTGAGGTCCGTGGGTAAACATGTCTCATCTGTTTTGGTGCATGCATCGTTTTTCAAACAAACATTTCTAGAATTTGTGCAGGCTGGTAGAGTCACTGAATCGCAACCAGGAATTAAAGACGATTCACGACGGCGATTTAAGTCACGCACTCGGCGAGCTTCGAGTTCTCCAGGTAGCAATTCACCGAGTGCAATTAAAGGAATCGGAGCCCAGGCGAAATACTGCGTAGTCACTCCGGAAAGATTGGAACCTTCTCTCCGTAATTGGTCATTGACAAAACTCGCCAGGTTCGGTTCCAGTTCAAAAAGGCTCTGCTTTCTACGCATGTCTGTCACAAGAAGTCCGCCGCCTGTTTCTGGGAGACGACACATCAATTCCATAACACGAGTGCCTGTCCAACGTTGAACCAGACGGAGCTCCTCATTGCAAAGACCGACGAGCTGTAAAACAGATGAAGGAGTTTTTACATCAATAAACTCTATCACGAATACCGCAATCTACCTACTTGAACTCAAAATATACGTATACCACACGTGTCTACATCTACGCACATCCACACGCACACATCTAGCCAGATTTCAACCAGATCTGAAGGCAATTTAGTCAGTGCCATAGGGTAGTTCAGATAACAACGGGTGATGTAGTGGAACGCCCAGTTGCTTGCGCACGATTGATTGCATATGATGGAATCACCACTGTCGTTGTTTGACTGAGGTGACTGTGGAGTGAATGCACTTAATAACGCGGAGTAGTGAAAGCCGTAAGGAAGCTGCCTTGCTGATGACGTCTTACTCTCACTTGCAGCTCGGTTTGTTTGCAAGATGTTGTATGTTTGAATACAGACGTAGCTATTTTTAGCGGTTAGGTCCCCCCCTCTTTACATTTTTTTACTCTTCCTATATAGGGTTTGCTTTTTTTTCTTCTTCGTGGTTGTTAAGCATCAGTGTGAGCCACTGATGCATTGCTATCTATGATGATGATGATGACCACTGGAACAATGGCTGCTATATGACGGACCGAATTTCCCGGTTCGAGCATATTCTTCCAGTGCTCATAACTTGATTGAGGGAGACACAATTGTAGAAAGCGGAATGGGCAGATAAAGACAATGGGAATACCAAGCGTTCGCTTGGCTTCGAATAGAGAATAAAAAGATCGATGGCTGGAGACGCAATCAGCTAGGACAAACAATTGTCCTGAAATTTTAAAATCCTAAAAGTGATCATTCCTTTTTTTCTCCATTTGGTCTATGTTGTACCGATCCATGTACATGTTTCACTTGGTTTTATAAGGTAACATGGTTGTTGTCATACTAAAAATGTAGGACACTGGATAATATCAGACTTTCAAAAGTAAGGCTGGAACAGTCGCCTAAGCCGAGGACCGAACTCAAGACAATGAAAGTGATGGTGCGGTAAGTCACTTATGAGTAACTCGGAGACCGTACACTTAGTTGATAATGTCTGAAACATACATATACGGTGTCCTGTGTTTGCCTCGGTTCCCTTCCAAGAGGAGAACAGAAGTGCAAGACTAGATAACAAGAGTTAGTGACGAGAGAAACCAGTGCAAAATAGCATAAAACTACAGCTTATTTTATGGGTAAGTGACCATGAAAACGGATCAGCTTGAGGGAGTCCGGGGAATGAGAGCGAAATGTTCGTTAAGAGCGGTGTATAGTAGATTGAACAACACGGATATAACACTGTATGAATGAGACAGTCCGAAATCGGGAAAGTGGAGTTGTTACGTGTTTTAAGCAAGAAAAAAAGAAAGAGTTGCCGTAACTTGAGGGAACGCATTACGTGAGAACGAGGTTGGTCGCCAAAACGGATGTCTGTCCCAAGAAAATCTATAAAAAAGGCATCTCTGTTCATTTGCTCAATCAATAACGCCGGGTTATCCTCAGAAACAACCTGAAATCTGAGTTAGACTGGCAGGTTCTATGGAGAAAATAATCATCCAGTTTTATCATAATCTCACGTGAACAGACGAATTTCATGAAACTGTACAACTGTTGAACTGACAAAAAATGACGAAGCAAAGTGTGAATGGCAATTTTTAAGGAAATACTGTAACACTCTACAAACCTGAAGAAATTGAACATAGCCGTAAGGGGTAGAGATTTTCTTCAACTGTGGATCCTCAACGACTAACATATGATGGATCCGTGAACTGGATTGTGAATTTTTGTCAGCTTTTAGTTTATCAATGGAATGAATTGAATCCGTTGAAGCAGTGGAATTGACCGCCGCCCACGCCGCAGCAACCATAGAAGCGTAAGTTGACGGATTTGTTAGTAAGGCCGATTGCGGATCCCCATCTTTGTGACCATCTGCAGCGAGCATGGATGCCGCAGTTGCTGCCGCTGCCACCGCGATTGACTGAGCATGAATTTCAGATGTGTGTGCACGTCGATTGTCTCTCTCTTCCGATGAGGTATTCAACAACGGTTGCTTGTCCAAGGCAGTAGGCCATGGAATATGATCACCAACCATGAGCTGTGCTTGTGAATGAAAAACATAACGAGCAATACTCTGCAAAAGGTGTGCGGGCCAAGTAGGTGGACTAGTCTCAGTGGCATCACGACGAATGCGTAAAGTCAACTCGAACCCGAATCCGCTAGGATCCTCCGCAGTGGTACTTTGGCTGAAATGAGAAGGAAAACGCATATCCAGTACAAATCTAGGACGATAGGATGACGATAGATCATCAGTGGACAAAAACTTGATCCTCAAAACTTAGTGAAAATAAGTAGGCCAGTGAAACGTGATGATAAACAAAACACTGGAGACCAGTAAAGGGATCGTCGAATTAGTTTCATATTTCCAAATTCAACTGAACGGCAAGCCGTTCACCTGAGTACAGCACGACAACACTATTTCTGATACAAAAAAAGGTGAACGGTAGTTACTGAAACGATCTTGCCAGAGCAACCCATTCTCGAAATCATCTGTTAGACTATATACAACACAGTGCGACGAGTGAGCGACACAGTCCAAATTTAACAGTTCTGAACTTCCGAGATGACCTCGTAGATTGGGTAATAGACGGTTTGCCACGTAAAGGCACAATGTTCCTGACGATCCATCACATTCAATAGAAGTCCAGAGCTTTCATAACTGAGTCCTTTTTAAGCTGTCAACTCTGCCACACTGCTCATTAATAGATGAAGGATAATCAGTTCAATGGACTAAAATCACACAAATGAGACAGGTTTATAGGTGGATGCTACAGAGAAAAAGATCTTCGTTTGTATAGTCCTCTCTTTGCGTTGACCGGGGAAAATTGTCGGACGGTTTACAAATGTAAAGAGAAAGCGAACCGAGATCAATAGAAAGAAATCTGAATGAAGCTACTGGCTTGCAGTCATAATAGTGAAGAACACTGAAACATATCAAAAGGACGCCTCGTCAGATATGCACATTTAGTGACCTGTAGGTGGGTAGGTCGTCTCACAGGAATGTGTAGACTAAATAGTTACAAAACTTTCGACCTATTCGACCGTGACCACATAGTTAGGTAGTGTTCATGTATGAACAGATGCTAACTGAGTTCTGTCTACATTGTAACCTGTCCATTTCACAGGCCAGTGTCCATGGATGACTCCTTGGGCGTTCGCCTTTATGAAGTGGGGAAGACCAGCAGGTGGATTATCTGTGATGTGGAGTACTTTATGGACGAAAATCAAATCACTTCCAAGGCGTCTCTAATAAAGTCAGAACCGACCTAATGATATTAGTCGTTATGGATAGGGGATTTTCTTGAGCCCTCAAAACTCTTAAAATGGTTCGTCTCTAAACATTTACAAAAGATGTTCAATCCTTTTTAAGATAAGGACAACAAACCAGCATGTTCGTTTCCACAGGTGGAAAAGATTTAAGGGTGAAAGGTCTTACAAGTTCATCATGTCATTTGCGTTTTTTGAACAGAGCTGCACAATTTGTAGACGAACTTTAATTGTATGTCCTTGTGGTCCTAGGTCTCTTTCGATACGAGCGATCCAATGTCGTCAAACCTGATAGCGGTTGCACATAACTGTCACAATTGTCGTACTTCTCAACTATAAAGCTGCGTTCAATCTGGTGGATCGATCTACACTTTTAGAGTCGCTTAAACGCAGGGAGATGCTGACCAAGTATGTGAACATAATGTCGGCGTTTTATTCCCATACCACAACTCAGGTTAGAGGTTACGGTTTCGGAATCAGAAGTGGCGTACGTCAATGCTGTCCACTTTCGTCATTTGTGTTCAATTTTGTCACAGATGAAATACTGGTGGGCTGTCTGCGACATACACAGGATGCCGGTGTGGACCTCCTATCATTATGCTGACGATAAAGTGTTGTTGTTTGACAACCTTCAAGTGGCACAAACATCGCTAAACGCAATTTCACGTTCTGCTAAGCACTTCGGAATGCGCTTTGGAATCTCAAAGCGCAGTGATTCTGCAAGACTTCTATGATCATTTACATAGATTTAATGTTGTGGAGGCCGTTGATCGGTTTGTGTACCTGAGAAGTTACATAAGCAGGTCGGTGAATATGTATGGAGTGTGATAGAAGCGCGCATCTCTAAGCCTAGGACGGTGTTCGCCAATCCTGGACACATCTGATGACAGAGAACAGTCTCTCTGGAGTTTAAGGGTCGCGTATATCAGACAAGTGATGGCTGTGTTACTTTACGGCAGCGAAACATGCCCCCTCAGGTATTTGACCACGGGTCTGCGTTCAATCGCTCGTATCGGGTGGCACCAACAGGTACTCAAAGAACAGGGTGTTTGGCACTGATTGTCAAACGAGTTATTTCTTTCAGTCCTTACACTTGCACAGACTTAGGTGGTTAGGTCATGTACTAAGGATGCCAACTAGTCATCTGTCACATCGAGCACTCTTTGCCGATGACGGGGCGACTGGAGTAAGGTGAGAGGTGGACAGATGGTGACTTGAGGTGGAGAAATGAAATCGTTCACGAAGAGGTTGGCCACTGTAGATCGGGTTCGTTTCCCGAGCTGGAGTCTTCGTGATTCACAGAGTCGGTGGGTTAAAACGTTATGTGAGATGGCGGCTAACCGAGCTCAGTGGCATGAATGTTATCGTTGTTTGGCTGGACTGGCTGTGAAGTTAGTGTATTTAATGGTGTAGGACCGTGAAAACCATAAGGTGACGATGTCTTACTTTCACCTATAGCTCGGTTGTTTGTTTGGAAAGTATAGAGACCTTGACGTTGAATGTTTACATACAGACGTCACTATATTTAGTAGTTACGTCTGTTCCTGATGTTTTTCTTCTTGGTCAAGGCTTGCTCATTTCCTCATCGTTGTACAGTAGCTATGCTCCAATGAGAACCATTAAGGTATTACTCTCTATGATTATGATGAAGATGATGGTGACAACTCATTACTTGAAGTTAATTGGACAGCATCAGTTAGTTAAAATTTCGACGCACATGTATGTCTGGTTTCGTATACCTGTATAGTCTAAAAACTCGAAGAGTTCTGAACTGGACATTGATGCGGATTGTGCGATGGCTAATTCATAAGATGAATGTTCAACGGTCAATTTAGCAGTACGTAAAGAATAGCAATCTTGTTGGAACGCCTAGTGTCCGATAGGTGCTAGGCGCACGGATAGCGGTAAATGACGTGAAAACATGGACACACAAGAATGCACACACTGTTTCCAGAAAGGTCAACTTGAATTAAAAACAATCCAGATCATCAATGGCCAACATAAAATGTAGGTCAGCCGTGCGAGGTTGTGTTCTTTCACAAACTGTTAGTTGTGAACTTATAAGTCAGGTCCAACAAGCTCACTTACTCTCTCGTCCATGAAGATCAGCTACTTTCAGTCATCTGTTCTTGACCACTTTGGGTACTTCTTCTGAGTATACAACTTTGGAATTTCTATGAGTTTCGCAATAACTAGGAAAAGGCTATTCTTCACGATTTCATGGACGGGTGCTCTTGAACAATTGACATTTAGCTGGCTCCTGATGTCGTATACAGTCGTTAATACCATTTTTTTTAGTTTGCACTAAATAAATTGTTTCGTATCCTTAACTCATACATCAGTAATATGGATAATTAAAAACTGAATAAACAACGTGCTCACTGTTAACAGTTGGAGATGGAGTAAATACAATACTGTTGATTATTCATTTGTCAAAGTGCAGAAAACAACTGCGAATAATAAAGATTACAAGCCTATCTTAGATCGACTGTTGACAACATGCGAATGACAATCAGAAGTCATACTTGCTGAAAGTGTTTCACTTTCCATTCAGAATAGTTTTCATATAGTTTTCACAGCATAGGATGGGGTGTGTCATGCAAGACAAATTTTCCCGTGATTGCAGTGGGGCAGCAAAAGTGAAGACTGAACGAAGAACGCTCAAGTGGTAGGCTCGGACAGAAATCACTATTTATAACTTAACAAACGTCGAACCATCTTTTCATTAGAAAAAAGCGTCTTATCTCGGTGTTATATCCAATAACGAACTGACTTTCAAGAGAAGAAGCACTAATAATCACAAGCGATGATAACAATACTCAAGCAATAATTACCAAATTCGTTAAAAACGTGAAACATTCCTCTTCTACAGTAACTTTAGAAAGTGAGCTTCGTAGCGGTATGCTACATGATTTATGACACAAATGACACGGCTTTACCTTATAAGTGCTTACGATCAAATCTAAACCGCAAAGCAAAGTAACAACAAACTTTCTCCATCATCCGATTTGTAAAAACGGTATGAAAACATACGCTGTGAAATGCAAGCATTTCATTTATATCGGTCGGTCGATTACACAAACCATTCAGTTATATGGGTTTAACGTATGACAGGTTTCTCACAAAAGCTGTACTCAAGTGGCGTTGATTCATGATTTAAAAAATATTCCCCTATATAAGACAGTTTGATTTCTTACGCAACTGTTTTGTACTGTAACATTTCTTCATGTATTCCCGTTGACTACCTTAAGAACCTAATTCTTACGTGTACTGAAAATACTCTGTTCAAATTCGATAGACCTGCTCATGGATAAATTGACGATGTAGCGATGGGAAGCCCACTGGGCCACACATTCATTGGGATTTTTCCCCCGTTATGGTCGGAGATGAACTATTTAACTGTATCGATCGTTCTTTACTTTATGAAAGATAAGTCGAGGTCGACTCAATGTATATCAATTGTGGTCATCTTATAACTCTTTCACACCCATTTATTGTCCCATACGGAAATTTCTTTGTTACCCATGAAGTGTCAGATGACTCATTGCCTGTTCCAGATATTCTAATTCCTAGGCGCTGAGATGGTGCACATAATCAGTCCGTTTATCAGAAATCAGTATGGAGTGAGTAATAATTAAAATTCTTTTCCTTTGAGTCCACGTCGGTTAGTGAGAACGCTTTTCCATACGGCAAGGAATTTATGCACAATCGATCACGTACAGTTTGAAGAGGAATCCGTGAAGAACGTTCTGTCTGTGAATAGGTATCAGGTGAAACTTCTTGAAATTCACTGCAATGAGCGGACAGATGTACCATATTCATAACCAGTGGTGAAGAAGTAGGTTTTTAACAACCTCTCTTACACAGGAGACTATAATACAAAGGGACAACGTCTGCTATTGACCACACTTACCTACCACCCGCAGGATTACTCATCACTGTCTTGATCGTTTTTCCTCGAGTCTCTGTCTCTCATTTTGTAACGGATGCCCAAATCGTAGGCGCGATTATACCAATTGGTTGAATATCTCGACGCAGTGGAGAAATGTAGTCAAAGCCCACAAGCGGGTATATTGCGGACAACACGAGCGACCAGATGAGCTATCACTCAACGAAATCGGTTCAACGGACGAGAGATGACAAGCAAAAAACCTGACAAAAAGTGTCAGCTACATCCGCAAAACCAGGCGGAAGTGCACATGACGTTTAAATGGAAGATGTTGCTGCGTTGTGGGCTGGAATTCCGATTCGTAAACGCGAGCGCGCGTGGCGTGAGAACATGTAAGTTGGACAATAAAGATCATGCTCTATTGAACGACTTTTGCTAAAATGTTATCTGGCAGTTCCCCTGTGTTAGAGGTAAAGCGAAGCACGCTATAAGAACACTAAGCTGAAGTAGGATTTGATGCACCTCATGCTATTAATGGGATGCGGACTCTGAGTTCAGTTGAATAACTGTTCCCGCCTAAACGTGGTGCAAAAAGTCACAACTTTATAAAAACAGCGCGGTATTTTCACTGGTCTTGTCGGATCGGAGGTTCGGGTGAATACATGCGTTATAGGTAAGCTGCTGCCTTTATCTCCTGCACTGCCTTGCCTTGTTATGTCGTAATTCGCTGGTCGTGCACAACCTATTGGGATTTAGCACATTTGGTCAGGACATTAGTCTGAAGTGATAGCGACCACTTACACAACAGCCCGCAGTGACGCATATACTGGGAGAAAGTACCGGAACTTGCGACAGAGAAGGGCAGAACACATCCATGAGCGACTAGTACAGGTGATGACGTAACGTTCGTCGGCATCTCAATACTTGAACAGATATCAGTCATCTTGAATCGGAATTCCTCATGCGAATGACCCTGTCTTTTCGTTTGTGGTACTAGTACGTAATGTCAGCCAATCAGGATGTTGTCATTCCTCAAAGCGTTATTAGCCAAACACCTCTGTTAGCCGTTGCAGTGGACGCGATCAATTTCGTTGTGATGATACTGAAACCGTCTGCATCACCCAGGTATACACCAACGAGACTCTCATTAGTATCAGTTTTGTCGCCAAACCTTAAACCTACATGGCAGAATGTTTTCCGTATTCAACTAATGAGAAGAAATGAAATGTTTGCCTCTTGCAATGCGCTTATCAGTTCCCTCTTGATGATAGTAAAAGATCGATAGTCTATTGGTGTAGTGCTCTCACCAATATCAGAACAATGTGAGTGTGACAAATGGTTATTTTCTGATGTACAAGATAGGTCTGCCAACCTACAGCGGTCGTCTCAATAGGTCGAATGCGCGGATTGATCATCCTGTGGATGATCTTACCAAGTTGTTGGTAAGTAGGTTTCATGTGTGAAGGCTATCACAAACTATCTGTAGACCCTGGTGAAGGCAATTGGAGATGCACAGACTGATTTCTCAACGTAGCCATTTGACTCAACTCGGTAAATACTCATTAATCATTGTTTACACCTGGCGCTCAGTTCTGTCAACGCAGAACGCTCCTTATCCACATCGATACGGGTAGATGGAGTGTGATTTGTTACGTACAGAGGCTGACCGCTTGACTGGAGGTGTGAACAGTTCTGTAAATAAACCATCTGAGTAGCAGCAAAGACTCGCTTATCTGAGTAGGGTTCCGTATTAGTAAACTTGTATCATCCTCCTTTATGAGGACGTCTAGCTTATCAGATCCTGCTGAACCGGGCTACTGAACTTCATAATGGATCGAGAAGGACAACCGTTCGACCTTCAGTATGTTTGCGGAAAAAATGTGACTATTTCGCTCCAGTAGTATTCTCATTAGGCCACTTTTATAACTGATCGCCATGTAGCTGTTAAAATTTAAACACTAGGTAGTCTACATGTTCCTAGCGAAGCCGAGACGATGGTTGACCACAAGATAACACGGACACACGTTGTCCACTAGAAAGAAATGTTTCCTCGCCTTAAAGGCGTTTTGGTAGTGGTAAGGGTCAAGAAATGACTAGCATTGTATTACCACTTTGTTCTGCAGTTTTGATCTGATTTAATAGTCTGCCACAAGCACTTGTAAACAAAGACTGAAATCTGCTACGGTACAAACAGTTCACAGCGGCGTTAATGACTATCTTTCAAACGGGTTGAAGCAGCGTAATGATTCATTTGAGAACACAACAAAGAATGTATCTCACTTGTGCAATCGAGAGTCTCCATACAGATCCGATAAACCGTTTGTTACGTAATGCCAATGAGCCGGACTTTTAAGCTCCAAGGAGCCCGGGTTTGCATACATGTTGATGAAATCCAAAGGATCCGGTCCGCCCATCCAATACTTGCGCAGCGCCGTCACCTGCAATGGTGTTGGCTGATCCGGGTATAAAGCTCGACAACTAGCATAAATCGCCTTGAGGCCCGAAGCCTGTTCGTCGGAGCGGATCGAATGGTGAGGCATGCACGAAGTTTGCGCAGAGAGGTGCGTGCCGTTTGAGCCCAGCATTGGTCCAAACGCACTATTGGCCATTCGGAAGGAGGACAACAAAAGTTACCTCATTAGATTTTTGCGAAGCGGCCGAAGTTCTGAAAAACAAATGTCTCTTTAAGTTCACAATAAAAGCAGATGGCTGGCGGCGATATAACGAGTATCATGGTAATTATGAGGAATATAGCCAATTGAGCGCTTAGAATGCACAAAAAGGAACAACCGAGATGGTGTGTCAAATGCAGAAAACGTTATCTGTTAACATAAAGACTCACTGGAGTTAACGTTAGTCGAACTTAAAAAGTTGTTTGTAGTTTTGATGCACTAAGTTTAGTGTCACTACCATGTGTCGCAATGTACTGACAATGTGGCTACCTCGATGAGCCCGAGGCAGGTGCTCGTTTGCCAATCACACGGGGACGGGTTCGAGCTCCTGTTGCTGCAACTGCTCTTGCCGAAGTTTGGACAGTCCTGTAGTATCCGGCTCATATATGACCTTGTATTCAGCACAGAAGCACGCTTCGTAGTGTGCGAATGTCGATAGTCTTATCAAGCCACACATGTGAAACTAGTTCGCCTTAAACGTTTGTGCTGTCGCAGTTAACAACTCCCGAAAGCAGTCGAGCAGTTAAGAAAATAATCAAATCGGATTTTAACAAGTCTCATTTATATGTTGTCAGAAAACGGAAACCAGCATCGATTCAAGGTTGACGGCGTTTTGACATCAAACACTAAATCAAAGTGGATGAAGTTTGACGGCGATCACAAGATTGACTTTCCAGTAAAGAGAAGAAACACATAATAAGAGGGCTGATGCTCTCATTCTCTGACTCGTCGTTGTCATATGATGAAGTTTAACATGCGAGATATTTCGCCATAAGATGCAAGTTTGGACACACCGAACAGTACTACACATTTTTATCTTCAAGACGTCCAGATAACACCTTTACACATCCTGATGCAACGTGTCCCTGACTCAGTTGCAGTTTAAAAGATCTCAGAAGATTTCGTTAGAATGTTATATCGAGTGACAAACTAAGCGGATTGCATTGTCATAGTGCCAGATAGTAGAAAAGAAAACATAGCAACAGAGACTTGAGCCGACAGTCGTCTGAATCGAGTCGGCTCATTGGATCCTCAGACAAGCCTGTACCAGCCAAAACGGGAGTGTACGCTGGCTGGGTCAAACATTTCATCTCCAAAACCTCAACACGTTCCAGATATTGACGTCATTAGGGCTCGTGCACCTAACGAGGTGTTGAGCCTCCGTCAGTGTAGGCTCCCTCACGGACTTGGAACTCCAACCCAAAGCGTCCAATTGGACCAGTGGTAACCTCAAACAAAAGTGCACCCCGATCGTTCAATGGCTAACATTGACCGCCGGTAAATCATCCTGTACAGTCGAGAGATTTCGATTTCGTTCCAAAGTTTGAAGTGGCTGTTCTGGTAAGTACTCTCTCAAGTCTGGAGCTTAATGTGTGCTGTGTCGGAGACTATCAATTTACAGTTATTCATTGGAGTTCACTACCAGACAGCCGTTGATTGACGTTCTCTAAGCACCTCTGGCGATGTCGGGGCTGAATCACATGGTCAAACTGGAGTGAGAATCGCACTGCGTTCCAGAGCACAGCAATGTTTGTTCAGTTGAATCCCAATGAACAGTCGCTTGTGCGCTGTCAGACCCAATATATTGGCTGAAGGCTGTTAACACAAACCAGAAAAGCGTTGTATATTGATTACACAGCGTGCGTGCTAACGAATAACTGCTCAGATACTACCAGAGGCGTGTCCTACCACGCCACTGTTTAGTTTCGAGAGCAGATTAATCACTTAGACACTACCAAACTATCGGGTGATTCAAACGATGGACTTGGTCGTATTTCGTCAGACGATAGGTGAAGGGGTGGTATGTTTGATCTACTGACAAACTGTCGGGCACTTTGAAGCAACCACCTAAAGTCGGATCATGCTGATGTACTAGCTCGTTATTTTCTGTAATTTACACGAAGATCATACACTCGTCAACACAAGAAAAAACCTGGCATTTGATCGGAGACAGTGTAAAAGACAACCATCAAGAACTACCGATGAACGAATTGTCTGTTTCGATGCAGTTAACAGAACCTAACAAGCAGTATGAACGAATTACACCAGACAGAGAAAAGTGCTCTGAGGATGTACGTTTCAAAAAAGATATGTA